>PVHX01006156.1:80600-103897 GCA_004024805.1 Geosciurus inauris | reverse complement strand
ACTGTTCATTGAAAGTGCATATAAAGGTGTTTAATATGAAGAATTTAATCTGCTTATAATTTTGTGCAAAGTTAGAAAAATTATGATTGTAATAATTTTTTCTATTTGCCTCAACAAATGTTTTCAGTGAACAGTGTGTACAGCTTCTGAAAATTTGTTTTTTTCTGTTATGTTTGATAACATGTATTAAAATACAATTTTTGAGAAAAAATAAAGAAAGAAAGATGTAAAAATAAATAAATAAATAAAACAGGCTAATATAGCTCAGTGGTTAGGTGCCCCTGCATTCAATATTAGTACAAAAAAAATTTCAACAGCTCTTATTGCAAACTCACAATAAAGTTTTAAATTACATAAAATAAAAATACAAAACCAAAAAAAAAGAACTATTTCTTACTCTTGATATTTTTGCCAAACTCTCAGACCTACTGTCTTCCCATTAAAAACTGCAGCAATTTCCAAAATGCTGAAGAGATGTAAGATTCTAATATTTCCCCCTAAAAAACTAAATTTGGTGAACTAGAGAACAGATAACAACAAAAGAACTGGCAGAAAAAAAACAGATGACAAAAACAAAAAATAAATTAAAAAGTGTTTACAGATCCTACAAATGATCCTACAAAGTAGAAGGTAAATGTGAATACATGGTACCAAATGTTCCCTAAACCTTATTGTAGAGTTTTTAATAGAAATTATAGAAATTTCAAAGACTTCTGGGTATTTTTTTAACTGCAATAGACAAAAATAATAAATACAGATGGATATATTAATAAATACTACTTTGTACAGTAGTATAAAAATAATAAATACAGATGGATATTATATTAATAAATACTACTTTGTACAGTAGTACAAAGTACATTGTTAGTTTAATTCAAACACTACAAACAGTATCTTTCAGCATCCTTTTATAGACGTCAGAGCTGAAGTCATAAAACAACTCCACCTTGTGAGGTATTTGGCCTATATCCTTATCAGCTAGGGTGGTAGTTTTCAAAGAACATTCCACTTGAGTATGGATTAGAAAGGACAAAGGTAGAGGACCCAAGGAGTTGGAAAGAACATTAAAAGAATGGAAGGTCCTAATGCAGCTTGTTTATTTTACAATCTACCAGCTCTTTATTAAAGTCACCTTGCATCTTTCTATAAGCCAACCTCCCTGCTGGCCAATCTGTGAACAAGAGAGGCTGCAGAATAACTGTAATAATCCTAAATACCCTAAAAAATAAAAATGAGGCCTCTACATAATCCTGTTTATGCTGTATACTAGCTTTAAACTGAGGTACTAAGTTAGTCAGTGATTAAAGTAGTACAAGTACATTGTTAGTTTAATTATATAATTCATACTGTGGGAGCAGCTCTGGAGAAAAGAAGGTGAGGAAGGCAGAAAATGGGAGAGGCTGTAAAAATAAAGTTATATGGAAGAGTGGTTAGACAAAAGGCTAAGAGAAAGACACATGAAAAACTGAGGGTGAAGGCTGGGCTAACCTCTTCCTTAGAAGTCTGATTGAAGGAAAGGCAATATTTTAGCAAAATACATATTTATTTAGCTTGTGTGTTTAAGAGGTAAAGTAGAAACTAGAAACCTATAAAGAAGTACATTTTAAAAGGGGCACAAGGGAAATGTTGAGGGTGATGGTAAAGCTCCGTATGTTAATTGTGGAGGCAAACAACTACATACATTTGCTAAAACTCATAAAAATGTACACTAAAAAGGGCAATCTTTACTATATGTAAATTATACCTCAATAATTCTGACATTTAAAAAAAGTTATTAACAGCTAAAATGCTGATTAACCTTATAAAGTTCATTTATCACCACTAAAAACAAAAACAACAGCATCTTTTAAGTAATTTACCATGTCTTACAATGATGCAATAGCTGATAGTTGTTTGAGGTATACAAAGAATGGGTTATTTTTGTTGTTTTTGGGGGGTACTGGAGATTGAACTCAGAGGTACTCAGCCACTGAGCCTCATCCCCACCCTATTTTGTGTTTTATGTAGAGACAGGGTCTCACTGAGTTGTTTAGTGCCTCGCTGTTGCTGAGGCTGGCTTTGAGCTCGTGATTCTCCTGTCTCAGCCTCCCTAAGTGTTGGGATTACAGGGTTATGCCACCGCGCCTGGCTAAAGAATGGTTTTAATAAAGAAAATTTATTGTTCCAATCTTTGACCATTAGGGTCTCTGTTAAGTGGAAACTGCAATTTCTAACATTGCCCCAGTGCAACCCACCCAGAGAAGGCAGAGGTTCTCAGTGAGTGGGCAGCAGCAGCAGCAATGACAGGCAGAGACTCAGTCTCTGGTTCTCTCAGGGCCTTTCTTCTGGCTCTAGACAGAAAGAAGCATCACATATGTTCCACTACTAGAAAACAAGTTATATGCTTGTCAAGCTTATTACTTTTAGATTCTACTATTCTCACAGCTTTTTTCTCTTTGATTACCCTTCTACCCTCAGAGAAGTCTTGCCTCAAGGTCACCTCAGTAGTCCACCTTAATGCTAGGAAGTCTTTCCTGAGTGGACTCATCCTTCTGTTCTGAAGTCATCTGTTTCTGGATCCATTTCCTCCAAAAACACGGGGCTAAAAAGAACACTAAAAAGAGACCAATAGCTAGCCGCAATGGTGCACACCTGTAATTCCAGTGCCTTAGGAGGCTGAGGCAGAAGGATTATGAGTTGAAAGCCAGCACTTAGCAACTCAGTGAGATCCTGTCTTAAACAAAATATTTTTTAAAAAGGGCTGGGTATGTTGCTCAGTGGTTTAGCACCCCTGAGTTCAATCACCGGTACCAAAAATAAAAAATAAAAAAAGAGAGAGAGAGACAGACAGACACACACTCCAAGACTTGTTTTTGTCATCTTAGCATCCAGCTAGTGCCTGGCAGGGAGGAAGCACCTGATAAATGTTTCTTGAATAAGATTCTAAGACAATAGTTCTTAACCTTTACAGGTTATAAACCCCTTTGAACATCTGATTAAAGCCAGGGAATCTACTCTAAAAAAAATGCACACTTATACAATTTTACCTATGATTCTAAGAAATCTTTGAAGGACATGCAATTCCTACAAAGATCTTCCAAGTTGAGATGCCTGGCATAAACATTCTATGTTTTATGCCTTGGCATCAAATGGGACTAGTAGACAGATAGTTGTTCAAATTTGATCTAGAACAAAGAAAGAATTAGTAAAAGATTCCCCAAGAAATTTCAGGGCAGAAAGAAGAGAGGCAGTCATGGACCACTCATCTTGTTTCAAATAAAAATTCTCCCAGTATCAATCTTAAAGGGTCAGGGTATCTTAATAAGTAAAGACAGTGGGAATTCCCTCTCCCTCACAGTTGTACCAGAAGTGAAGATGTAGGATAGAAGAACCTCACAAATATATTTTCTCATCCATTTATAAGATATAAGGTACTTAGATAAATGATAGACTTTGAGGAGTGTAGTGCTAAAATTATCGCTATTAAGGGCCACGAGCCCTGTGTCATATAAGCAAAGGTTCAGAAAGACTCTCCATGATGTAGGGGGTAGAGTAGAAGGAATGGCATTCAAAGAACAGTATTTCCACCCAACCCACTCAATGATTTTACCAAAGATTCTGTGGAACTGGAGTTGTTCCTAACTCTGGACACAAGGCAGCAATTAGAGATACTGGTGCAACAATAATACTTGGAGTCTCTCAAATCAAACAAGGAATTGCCATTTGAGTTTCAGATATTTACCATCACTATTTCTAAAGTAAAATTACAAATAAGGCATCAGGATGGAATTAAGAATCACAGAACAACTCAGCTCCTTAATCAGGTCATTCTTCCTGAAATAAAAGTTCTATATAGAAAGACATGTGAAAGGAGGTAGTCCTAGGGAAGAAAAAAAAATTAAGGACCGTTTAATTCATCATGAAATTTAAGCTTTGGCAATATTTGTTAAATATATTAGTATATTTGCTTAGATTAGTATTTTTATACATCATTTTAAAACTTTACATCAAGAAAAAGATGAGACTCTTTGGTATTGAGCCATATCCTCAGGGCCATTTTCTTAAATGTCAGTGTTTCCTTTTTGTGACATACTTTACATTTGGGTTTTCATTTTATTTCTACTCACACACAAAACAAGTCTTTAATGCCATTACCACACAGTTAAAAAATTTTCACATGCTCAAAGCAAATCATGCTGTGTCCTATCACGTCAGATCTTTGGCCAAGAAAACACTCAAACTTTAGATGTATGGTATAACTTCAGAAGAAAAAAAAATGTGTATTTGTGCTCAGCACACATACATTAACTTTTTCAGAATGCCTTATCTTTCAAACATACACATTTTAATGCTTTTGCACTGACAGACTAAAGTAAGAAAAACTTATTTTATGGAACAAAAACTAAAAACAATCTATTGGAGCTAAATACCACTCTGATGTAAGATATTTTCTTCAAGCCAATTTTCTACCCTATATAACTCCTTCCCATTCACAAATACACCCTTACTCCTTTGTACATAAATGAAAAAAACCTTCTGAAATATTATCTTTCATAGAAATGCAAAAGCATCAGCAGCAGAGGTCAGTGCCAGCCAGATGATAACAGGTTTTAAGTTAGGGCTCAGAAGAACCAATCAGTCCCAGTCCCTTCTTGAATAGGCTCTATAGTTTCTCTTTTCTTTGATCTATTTCTCCACCCTCTCCACCCCCAACACAGAAGCTCCGCTGGAATGAAGACACTGTCATAGACTTTCTAGGAAACAATGAAATGGTTATATGCAGCTGCATGTGGTCCTTCCTTATTCCAATCTGAAACACACACACACACCTTTTTTTTGCAACACTGGGGACTGAATTCACCCCTTGCATATGCTAGAGAAGCACCCTATCACTGAGCTACATCCCCACTTTAAATATTGAGACAGGTCTTGCTAAGTTGCTCAGGCTGGCTTCCAATTTACAAACCTCCTGCCTTAGCCTCCCTAATCAGTATCACAGGTATGTGCCTGCTTAATACATAGTTTTAACTTTCTTTTATGTGTGTAGCTAAACATCAAAATAATCAAGAATATAACACTCATTTATTACATTCACAAAGTTAGGGCAGAGTATTATCCATAATTCCATAAACTTGGTTCTTCAACATAACTCAAAATATGGACTCAATGGACCTTTTTTTTTTTTTTTCAAAAAACCATTTATGTGCTTACTTAGAGCTAAGATGAAGTATTCAACATAACAAGCAAAAGTGAGCAAAATATGACATCATAAAATTTCAATGCCTATCTTTAAATATGCCTATATGTCCTTCAATCTAATATTTATGAAAAAATATTTTTACTTACAAAATATTCATTGGAATCAACAAAGGCATATGTTAGGTCAATTTCTGAGAGCCAAAGAAGTAAAGAAAACTACTGAAGATCTTCTGAAAATAAATACACTAAAACAGGGTCAGCAAACTCTTTCCATAAAGAGTCAAATGATAAATATTTTAGTTATAATAGGTCATACTGTCTCCATGGTAACTATTCAGCTCTGCCTTTGTAACAGGACAGCAGCTACAGACAATAGATAAATGAATGTGGCTATGTTCCAATTAAACTTATTTACAAACTATGTGTCTGTAAGAGAAAACAAAAAATTGTCAGGTCTGCAAGCAAGAATTAAGAAATGGGAAAAACCACACCTCTAGGCCTAAGTCCATCCTTAACTAGATAAGTGAAGTTACTTCAGTTAGGAATGATTACTAAGCAAAAAGGACAAGTATTTAAAGAGGGAAAATAAAAAGTACCTAAATTTATTATAATCTTAGGCCTGCTCCCAAATAGTTTTAAAAATATTATTGAATCTACGTTTAGATCCTTTTTAAAAAATATTTATTTTTTAGTTGTAGGTGGATAGAATATCTTTATTTTATTTTTATGTGGTGCTGAGGATCAAACCCAGTGCCTCACGCGTTCTAGGCGAGCACGCTACCCCTGTGCCATAACCTCAGCCCTATATTTAGATCCTTTTAAAAACAAGGTACCTATCCAGAATTCTTTCCTTACTCTTTTCTGGGAGAAAATATTATTTCTATTATTTAAAAAAAGAAAAATAAATCATAATTCATTCTCTAGGACCAAGGATATAAAAGACCAAAAAAAATAAGACCTAAAATCAAAGACCTAGAAAATCAAAGACCTAGAAAAAAAACACTAACTGATTTGCCAAGTGTACAGGAAGGAGTAATTTTATCAATTTTAAAAGTTTAAGAACCGAAAGCCGGGTGCAGTGGCACATGCCTGTAATCCCAGTAGCTGGGGAGGATGAGGCAGGAGGATCACTGAGTTCACAGCCAGTCTCAGCAAAAGCAAGGCACTAAGTAAGCAACTCAGTGAGACCCTATCTCTAAATAAGGCTAGGGATGTGGCTCAGCGATTGAGTGCCCCTGAGTTCAATCTCTGGTACCCAATAAAATAAAGAACTGAAAGACATTTTCCACATATGGTAATAAAAGTCCTCCTAATGGGAACTATACTTAAGATTTTCTCATTAGAGGGCTGGTGTTGTGGCTCCGTGGTAGAGCACTTGCCTTGCATGTGTGGGACACTGGATTCGATCCTCAGCACCACATAAAGTAAGTAAAATAAATAAATAAAGGTATTTTAAAAAAAGATTTTCTCATTAGAAAAAAATATAAGAAGGTCTCCATTTAGCTTAACCTGCCATAGATGGTATACACATAAGTGAATTTTGACCTATGTTCCAATAAAACTTTGCAAACACAGGCAGTAGAGCAGACTTTAGTCAGTAGTTTCCTCTAAACAACCTTGTTCTTAAACCTATGTAAGATTACCAACACATGGGACTGGGATTGTAGCTCAGCGGTAGAGCGCTTGCCTCGCATGCATGAGGCCCTGGGTCCGATCCTCAGCACCACATACAAAAATAAAATAAACACATTGTGTCCATCTACAACTAAAAAACTATTAAAAAAAAAAAAAAAAGATTACCAACACATAAAAGAGAAACTACATATAATTATTTGACTTCTATCAAGTTTTTTCCTACCATGGTAAAAACCTGTTACAAGTAGAACAAAGATCAAAAGAGCTGACAGGAAAGGAAAGGATAGTCAATATGTTAACAAAACTTGTTTCTTAGACAATCACTTCATTTAGACTATCCATTTAACAAATATTTGCTCAGTACACATGCCCCGCTGCCTCAAGATCTAGTACAGAAGACAATACACTCACAAATATCTAATACTACTTAGGATGGACAAGTGCCACATGATGGTAAATATAACTACGAACTGCAAAAAGTTTCACAGCATAACATATTTCCACATTATCCTAATAAAATTTCATAAGAAACCTGTCAAGTATATAAAGCACTTAGTATTATCCTCATTTTACACAAAACTGATAAAGCAGCAGAACTAGGATTTAAATCTCCAGTATTACTGTTCCACAACTCCTCTGTGCAGCTTCCTGCTAGGGGCCAGAGACAGAAGTACAGGCATTGGAATTATTCCCCCAAGAATGAGAAAGACCCAATAGGTGAAAACACCATGGCATTCCAAGAAAACAACGTATACAGAAGTCCAGAAGCAGGAGAATACAATATGTGAAAGGAATGCTAGTTTGGTTCATGTGAGACAGGTAAGATGAAGTAAGGATAGAGAGATGGATTGAAAGCACGGAGAGAACTTTAAATCTGAAGTGCCTAAGTGACTCTGAACAATAAAAAATCAGTGATTTAGAAGAAAAAGGGAAACCAACATGAAACTCTTCAGGTATGTTTTATACTAAACACATACTGCAAAAGAATGACCTCATTTATAGGGATGTTAAGCTATTAGGGAGTGCTACAGGGAGATTAGACTTTCAGAAGTCCTCCGCAACTCTAAAAGGTCTAAAGGAAGGGACAGATTGCAAAGCAGTCCCCACGTCTGATGTGACAGTTCTTACAAGTCCTCTACAATATCCACCTCGAAACAAACCAATGTGCAAAATTACCTTAAATTTTCTTACATTTTATCTAAAACTTACCGAATCTTCCGGAGGTCTTTGAATTTTCCCCCAATCCACAGAAGGTCCCTTTTCTTGTAAAAATCTGTGAAATAGCTTCCGAAATCCATCAAGGTCTTTTTTAGTGTGCTATAAAAATAGAAGTCTTTGTTATAACCAGCAGAATGCTTAATATTTAACAAAAACAGATGTGAATGATACGTTTAAAATACCTTTAAATGAAATTCTTATACTATTAGAATTTGGGGTAGAGATTTTTTTCACACCCCAATTTAAAACTAAAAGGATATAAAGCTAATAAGAGCCACATTTAATGGAATACAAGCCAAAACTCTTCTCTACTTCCCAGCAGTAACATAAAATTTGAACACCATTTGGTTTGAGAGAAATTAACTGGCTCTCTATATTACTCACCAATGTCTTTCTTTACTTCTAGATGGAAATTAATCTTTGCCAAAAGAACAAAAAGAAACACAGCTAACCTCAAAGCATTAAGTACAAACTGAAATTAGAAAACAAAAAGGATAATTTATTTATTTTTAATTATAAAAGTAAATATCTCTCGGGGCTGGGACTATGACTTAGTGGTAGAGCACTTGCCTCGCATGCAATGCGCCGCTGGGTTTGATCCTCAGCACCACATAAAAATAAGTAAAGATATTGTGTCCATCTACAACTAAAAAAAATTTTTTTTTAAAGTAAATATATCTCAGTTCTGGGAAAGTTCTATGATAACTGTCAAAGTATCTATTGGTTCTATTAGAATTGGCTTTTTTGAAAGGTATTGGAGATACATGGTTTATAAACTAACTTCTCATCATTTCCACTAAGAACCAGTATCCAATTCCCCACCAATAATATCAAAACACTGAGTAAATAAAGTATTTATTTTGTTCAGATTGTTGTAGGGACTTTGGAAGTTTCCTAGACTGAAAAAAAAAATGGTTTTTCTATGGGCAAAGGTTGAAAATCCTTAATTGTTAAACAATGCTAATTTTTTTGTTTGTTATCATACATCTTGCACTTATTTCCAGCTAGACAATCAGCAGCAGCAGCAACTAAGATGAAGCAAGAAACACTGTAGAGTCCTTACTTCAAACTCATGTGAGGGTGCTGTGGTAAGTATTTTTTCTAATTCCTTTTTCACAGATAATTCTAGCTCTTGTCGAATGACTTCTTGGAACTGAGAGGCACCATCTTGAGACATTGCTTTGCTAAGATCTGAAAACAAAAATACAAAACCACCAAGTGAAAAATCAGACAGTCATTCAAACAGTTGGGAAGCTACAATGGATCGATAACTCATGTTTCAGAAAAAAAAGTTTAACCCTATGGTTGTGTGATATTCCAACATGATTTCAGCAGGGCCACTAATTAGGACTACATGATAATACGGTCTCAAATTTGTAGTATACCACAGTGTAACTGGTACTCTAATTAAACATTTTGTGTTTGGTTTAAAAAAGGTAAAAGTGAAAAGATTTATCCTGCCAGGTGTGGTGGCGCACACCTGTAATCCCAGCAGCTTGGGAGGTTGAGACAGGAGCATTGTCGAGTTCAAAGCCAGGCTCAGCAAAAGCAAGATGATAAGCAACTCAGTGAGACTCTGTCTCTAAATAAAATACAAAATAGGGCTGGGGATGTGGCTTAGTGGTTGAGTGTCCCCAAGTTCAATTCCTGGTACCAAAAGAAAAAAAAAGATTTATCCACATTTGAGCATATAGTTTCATTTCTATTGTTTCCCTACTAGCCATCAAAACTGGAAAAAGATCAAAATAATTAGAATGACATTAATAAGGGTTTGTTCTGTTTTGTTTTGTTTTTTTGGAACTGGGGATTGAACCAAGGGGTGCTTTACCACTGAGTTACATCCCCAGGTTTTTTTGTTTTGTTTTTGTTTTTTGAGACTGGGTCTTGCTAAGTTGCTTAGGGCCTTGGTAAGTTTGGCCCTAAACTTACCATCCTCCTGCCTCAGCCTCAGTTGTTGGGATTACAACTATGCACCACTGCACTCAGCTAATAAAGGCATCTTTTATAGAATATGTCCTTACAGAAATGCTATCTTAGTAAGAGAGCTGAAGTAGTTAAGCAATTTCACAGAAGCAAAAGACTCCCTCTTCCTCTCTAGTCCAGATGAAAAATTTAAGGAATTCTTCCCATTTTAGAAGTGGAACCACTCCAGTTTCATATTCCCCACTAAAGGAAAACCTCTTGGGAGATGCTAGCAATTCCAAGGTGCCTCTATTTCCATGCATCAACATTTTTACTTTAAAAGGAGAAGAGCACAGGGCTGCCTGCCCCCTTCTGGTTGCCAGTTTCAGCCAAGACTTTTCTCATTGTTTTTCTGTCAGGATAGACTATCAGGGCTTTTGGCATAGCTGGGCAACTCCATGACAGAAGGAACTCAAAAAGGCAAGAGAAATGCCTGTTAAGATTAATACGAACAAGCCGGGAGCGGTGGCGCACACCTGTAATCCCAGCACTTTGGGAGGCTGAGGCACGAGGATAGCAAGTTCAAAGCCAGCCTCCGCAACGGCAAGGTGCTAAGCAACTCAGTGAGACCCTGTCTCTACATAAAACACAAAATAGGGCTGGAGATGTGGCTCAGTAGTCAAGCGCCCCTGAGTTTAATCTCCAATACAGAAAGAAAGAGAGAGAGAAAGAGAGAAAGAGAGAAAGAGAGAAAGAAAGAGAGAGAGAGAGAGAGAGAGAGAGAGAGAGAGAGAGAAAGAAAGAAAGAAAGAAAGAAAGAAAGAAAGAAAGAAAGAAAGAAAGAAAGAAAGAAAGAAGGAAGGAAGGAAGATTAATACAAACAAAAATAGAAAAATACATAAGAATTGAAAATACCTCAGGCCCAAATACCCTCTGAGAAGAATACCAACAAGGGACAACCCGATTACTATATACCCCTCCCGATTTCAGCTAGTGATGTCTACAAGTACTGGTTAATTTAGCAGAATCATAGCTCCATAAGGCTACAAATTTCATGCCCTTATACATTCCCCACACTATAAATTCTTTCACTTATTATCTGGGCAGAAGGAGGAAACATTTATATAGACAGAATTAAAGCCAACACAATCAGTATTTTGAAGATATTTCTGAGAACAGACATTAGTAAGCCACATAACTCCTGGGGTAATTTACTTAATATAGGCAGCCTCTACCTCTCCCAAATATGTGAAAACATTAAAAAATGACATAGTTAATATGGCTCTTGAAAAATATTTTACATGCACTTTTCATCATATTAAAACCAAAGAGAAAAAAATCCAAGGAGATGTGGTGATAGTACACAATTCAGCCTTAAAATAGCCATTTTCTCTGTTCATTTTACCAGCATAAGCCACAACACAACTAAGTCTATAGATTCTGATAAAATTACCAACGTGACCCAAGACTGTGGTTCATAAATAACTTCTCTGGGAGATAAGAGGCACTATGCTTCATGTGTGTTCCATAATCAACCTAAACATATGTTTGGACAAGTGACAATTCATTTATAATCTGTAAAAACCCATAACAATGGAAGAACACATTTGCATAAGCTATGACAATGAATTAAAGCTACTACAATCTGGTTAAAACTAGAGTTAACATGACATCATCCATGCATGTTTATCCCTTGGCATATTTAGTGGTAATTTAAAATTTGTCACAGGTTAGTCTCCTACCCTATGCCTCATGTGTACCTGGGATGATTCTTCCTCAATCTCCAAGTCAATTCTCATATTAATATTTGGAAATAATTTGGAAGAAAAAAATTTAAATATAGGGAAGAAAAACCTCTGTTAAAAAAACGCATGAATCGGGGCTGGGATTGTAGCTCAGCGGTAGAGCATTTGCCTTGCATGCGTGAGGCCCTGGGTTCGATCCTCAGCACCACATACAAAGCAATAAAATAAAGACATTGTGTCCATCAACAATTAAAAATATATATATATTAAAAAAAAACAAACGCATGAATCACCAGGCATGATGGTGCATGCCTGTAATCCCAGCCTTTTGGGAGGCTGAGACAGGAGAATAGCGAGTTCAAATCAGTGACAGTGAGGCACTAAGCAACTCAGTGAGATCCTATCTCTAAATAAAACACAAAATAGGGCTGGGGATGTGGCTCAGTGGTTAAGTGCCCCTGAGTTCAATCCCTGGTACCAAAAACAACAACAATAACAAAAAGCATGGATCACTTGATTCTGGATCACAGATCAATTAAAATAAATTAAGAAATAATTATAGGGCTGGGGATATAGCTCCACTGGTAGAGTGCTTGCCTTGCATGCACAAGGCCCTGGGTTCTAATCCCCAGCACCACCAAAAAAAAAAAAAAAAAAAGGAAAGAAAAAACTATACGATTTTTAAACTAAGGCTTTTTTTAGACTGAAAGACATCTATAGGCTTGCTGCTTTGTTGCTGAAGCTACATATGAAGGCCACCATTAAGTCACATTCCTAAAAAATAGTGATGGAAACATTTAGCTTACTTAAACTCTGGGAATATGCCAGCCAAGATAAAACCAAATGTACTGCAAAGTTTAAAAATAACTAAAGTAGCTATTTGAGATTGTCTAAATGAGGACAGTCAAGAACAACTTTAGAGGCTCCCTGTGCAGGACAATAGCCTAAGGCAAAAACACATAGAACCTACTATGTCCCTGTTCTCTTAGGCAAGCTTAGAATGGCTGGCTAAATAAAAAAGAATGGCTTTATGGCTTTTGCCTGTAAACGGATGAATATGGAGACTATCATGCTAAATAGAACAGTCAATTCCAAAGAACCAAAGGTCCAATGTTCTCTCTGACACGTGGATGCTAACACATAACGGGGGAGGAGATAGAAATACAGTGGATTGATTAGACAAAGGGAAATGAAGGAAGGGAAGGGGGATGGGAATAGAAAAGGCAGTAGAATGAATTGGACACAACTTTCCTATGTTCATATATGAATACACCACCAAATTCCACATCATACATAGCCAACCAACACAATGGTATCCTAATTAGAATAAGTTATGCTCCACGTATGTATAATATGTCAAAAAACACTCTACTGTTATATGTATCTAAAAAGAATTTTTTAAAAAAATGACTGGCTGAAAGACTCACATTAATACTATCTGTGATCTTTGCCAACCATAGCAGGTCCAATATTCAGACACGGCTTTTAAAAATCTCAAATAAATCAGACTGGTGGCATTTGCCTGTAATCCTAGGCAATCCTATAAACTGACTTGGATAGCTAAGGCAGGAGAATCCCAAATTCCAAGCCAGCTCAGGAAACTTGGCAAGACCTTATCCCAAAATAAACAATAAAAAGGGTTGGGGTTAGAGCCTCCCTGAGTTCCATCTCCTAGTACCATGTAGGGTTGAGGGAGATTAAAATTTAAGAAACATCTCCAACCTTTATTTTAATTTTTCCCATTTGTTTGATAAGCACCAAATGCACAGTTCTTTCTTTATACACTGTTTACAAATAACATCAGCTTAAAAAAAAAAAAACATTATAAGCATGTCACCTCTTCAATCCCCTTCTGTTCCTGTTTCACTCCCCCTGTCCTGGGTAAAGTGCTACTATGAAGTTCTATTTCTCGTGATTAAAGAATAAGAAACACTTTTTTTTTTTTTGGTACTGGGGATTGAACTCAGGGGTACTCGACCACTGAGCCACATCCCCAGCCCTATTTTGTGTTTTATGTAGAGACAGGGTCTCACTGAGTTGCATAGCGCCTCGCAGTTGCTGAGGCTGGCTTTGAACTCGGTGATTCTCCTGTCTCAGCCTCCCTAAATGCTTGAGCCACCGCGCCCAGCAGAAAGGCTCTTTAAGGAATAAAGAATATTCAAGAATAAAGAATAAAAAAGTGCTTAAGCAACAAGAGTAACTATCTTAAGCACCTGGACACAAACCAGAGGCACAGAACTAGAAACCATTTCCCTCTGCATCTTCCTTATCCATCCTGAATTTTTAAAGGTCTGGAATTTCTGGTAGCAAAAAAAGGACAGAACTTAGAAACTTTCTTGGATTTAACACTCTCAGGTTACACTTCTGGCAATGACAGTTGTGTTTCCAAGGGAAGGTCAACTAAACAATGTCCTGAATAATGCAAGATTTCAAACCTCATAAAATGTTTTTGTCCCTCCTCACTTCCTAGGAAAATATAATTGATTCTCCATGACTTAAGAAAGTGGACTAGAAGCCAAATATTTTATTATCTTAGAATAAATCAAAATATTTTTAGAGAGGGAGCAACTAATCTACCCTCCTCATTTTACAGATGAAGAAACTGAGGCTGAAAATAGATGACTTATCCAAGGTCACAGAGCAGGCTAATGTTGGAGCCCTGAAAGAAAGATTTTTTTCCAAGCCCCACTCTTCCACAATGAGTAAAAATACACTCTTCATTTTTTCCCCTGGTATGGCTCTGTAATTTTTGATATAAAATCCCTAGAAATCACTCTCCTCTCCAAAAGCATTTATAGCAGAATCTCTTCTTACATCCAACCAACAGATCTAACTCCCCATTACATAAAACTGAATTTCCTAGAATTACCTTGGTTGATTTTATCACACTTCAGTCAATTTCATATAAAACAGGCAGTAATTGTTTTTACCACCCTTTTCTTTCATTCCCCTTCCCCCAAAGTTTCCTAATTCTTCCTTGTTCACAGAACTAAAATTTCAACATCACAGACTTTCTGCTCTCCAACTGTGGGAGTGGGGGTGGGGGAAAACCTAGGAAGAAAAGACAGTGGAAGAAAGCAAGAGACACTGACATTCAATCTGACAAGTGATTCTTTTTGTTTCTTAATTCAGGTATCTCATTCCATGCATTTCAGCAACTAAGAAGTACACACAATACCCTTCCCTTACAATCTAATGCTAGTACAAACAAAATAACTTCACCTTTTGAAGTACAAAGCTAGTTGCAGGATACACGGTCCACGGATAAGTCACAGAAAATTAAAATCAACAAAAGGTAGTAGGGCCACCCCCAGGCCACCACTCACCACTCATGAGATCTGATCAGTCCCAAACCTTTCTTGGAAGTCCATACTGAGAGGTACTTGAAGTCAGAAAATTAGAGAGACCACTTAATCTTAAACCAGGAAATAACTTGTGACTCAAATAAACAACACTTTAGGAATGTAGTGGCAACTGGAAATAGCCATGAATAAAACTTGAGGAATATACTTACTAGATTTACAATCAGCTTCTTCTTGGCTCATTTCAGTCCTTCAAACTCCATTATTTATAAATATTCTCCCTAGAAAAGTTCTTCTTTGGGTTCTATAAACCAATATTATCCTACATTTTCTTTTACCTCTCTGACCAACACTTCAGTTTCCATAACTGGCCCCCCTTTCTTCTCCTACTCTGTGGGTTTCCCAAGATCCCCAGACCATTTGTTTTCTCAATTATTCCCTCGCCAATCTTATTATTGATGACTCTCAAATATGTGCCTCTCATCCGGACCTTTCTCCCTAAGCTCCAGGTTCACATTCCTTATCACCTCCTAAATTGTTTGCACCTGGATGCCTTGCTGGGCACCTCAAACTCAACTTTGTCCAGAACAACACTCACCATTCAAACTAAATTCCTCTTCTTGCTCTCCACAGCACTAACATTTTCCTAGTCACCTGAGTTGAAATCTTAATCACACAGTTGGCTCTTCCCTGCTTTCCCTACACATTACAGCCAAATACCAAAACATTCTAATTGAATCATTACAATTCCATTCACTATTTCCCATTTCCATTATTACTACTTAAATTCCTCTAGCATTTGCACTCTCCTGATCATGACAAAAACATTTTCTAACTAGTCTGCCTACAATTGTACAACAGCTTTCTAACCAGTCTGCCTACTGCTCTAATCTGGTGGTGCCATAATAGAATGTATTGATCCCCCTCATCAAATCACTTCTTTTCCTCATCTGATGGGATTCTCATGGCCTACTGAAATAAATACAAATTCCTATCCAGGCATCCTTAAAAGCAAGGCTGAAGTACCTTTTCCAGTAACCAAAACTAATGATAGTGCTATAAAATGACTAAAGGCTGCAATTTCCTACTCCATTTGTGACTTCTAGAATAGTGCTTCAAAAAATTAAATTTGCATATAAAACATTTGAAGGCCTTGTTAAAACACAGATTCCTAGACAAGCTCCCAGAGATGCTCACTCAGTAGGTATGAGGTGGGGAGAATATGCATTTCTAATAAGCATACATGGCCAGTACTGCTTTGAGTAGCTCTGATAAAGATTATATTCCATTTATCTTAATGTTTATAGCAGCCATGTTCCTTGTACTTTTTCCTGCCCCAATACTTTCTGTCACCTACTCTATACCCCATAGACATTTGTTTCAGAGATGGCAGCAGGCCCAGGTTAGTTTTCTAAAGCCCTCCCAGTGATCAGTTTAATTAAGAAATACCACATGATTCTGGCCAGTGAGACACAAAGGTATAGTTCAACAAAGGACTTTGGAAAAACAAGCTCCTCACTGAAAAAGAGAGATACATGAGAAAAAGTCCATATGAATGCTTAATAAACACTTTTTGATAACAACTATAGAATATCAGGCTTCTGAGGACTGCTGTAGCACTGAACATGCAAAACTATGCACTAATCAAGATTTTTTTTTGCTAATCACACATTGCTTGCCTTATTAAAAAAACTGTCACAATTGATACATAAACCAGACTTCCCATTGATAATTAAGATTAACCTTGCTCTTATACAAAAGCATTAGTTCCTTAAGAACTAATCTCAAAAAGAAGGCTGGGTTATTGCTCAGTGGTTCGATACTCAGCACCACATAAAAATAAATAAAATATAGTGTCCATCTGCAACTAAAAAAATTAAAAAAGAAAAAAAAGAAAATAAAGGTATTATGTCTTGGGAGGCTCAGACAGGAGAATCACGAGTTCAAAGCCAGCCTCAGCAACGGTGAGGCACTAAGCAACTCAGTGAAACTCTATCTCCAAACAAAACACAAAACAGGGCTGGGGATGTGGCCCAGTAGTCGAGTGCCTCTGAGTTCAATCCCTGGTACCCACCCCCAACAAAAAGGTATTATGTCCATCTACAACTAAAAATATTTTTTTAATCTCAAAAAGAAAGAAAACGTCACTTTAAGAAAACAGAAGAGATTTGTTAAATAATTATTAAGTTTAATGGATAAGAAAGTCATGCCAAGGGTCCCATCACACTCATTTGTTGAGAAGGGAGAGAGGTACAACATAAAATCACCACCAAGGACTAAAAAATGAATTGGTAGCTCTGTAACGTGATTTATGTTCATTTATATAAAACTTTTAAGTTTGAAAGGGCTTTAAAGTCAGCAAGTCCAATTTCTTATTGTGGGGAAGAAAAAACAGGGGGCCAGAGATACTGATTTGCCTAAGGACAACAGTAGCAGCACCAAGCTAGAACCCAAACCCTGTTGCCTGGAGCCTGCTTCTCCTTTTATTGGCAGGTCTCTCCTCTCACAGTTTAAAGTATGTTTACCATACCCACATGCATGCCACCAGATCTGAATGAAAAGTCAACTATGATTATACATGAAGTTATTATGTGACATGAAGTTACCATGTGACATTAAAATTATAAATTAGAATAAGCATTCTCTTATTGCATCTTATGCTCAACTTTTCCTTAAATTTTGTTTTCTGAGCAATGAAAAAAAAATCGAAGACAGCTTTTCTGCACTCTATAAATATTTTATTACAACGGCTAAGTATTTTACCATTGGCACAAATGAATCCAAAATAGTGCATATATCTTTGTTATTCCATTTGCCTATACTCTTTGGAAGTTTTAAAATTCTAAGCAGAAGTATAATCCAAATGAAATACCACATTAGCCTTTGTCAGGACAGCAACTAGAGAAAAACACAAACTTACTTTGTTCACAGGTCATTGTGGACAAGGAGCAAGTGAAGCTAGTGTCAAAAAGCATTTCTACTAAAATGGTGTTCTACAATCTGCTGACTAGCAAGTGAAAAAGTAGACTAAGCATATTATGACTATTTCAGGTCCATGAATATAATGAATTTTTTTGTTTTAAGATAAAAGTGAAATCAAAGAGAAACAGGAAAACTCTCTTGACTTACATAGAAAAAACTAAGAAAAAAAAACCCTAGAAATGTTTTGGGAAAAATGAAACATTGTGTTGTTTATGTAAGTTAACTAAGACAACACAGCCAACTTCTCCACAGTTCTCAAAAACAATCCTTAATTGTCAAAATGGTTTGGGGGCACAATCAATTTCTTTTGGCAATGACTGAGAAAAATAAACAACGGAACTATTGGCAGAGGCAGAATTTGAGTCCCAGACAATTCTTTACAACAAACTAAAGGAGATGCCTGCATCACCAATCAAGAGTACTGGGAAACAGCTTTTAAATGGAGTATTATTTCCTTTCTCAAAAAAGTTGCCTAATCAAAAAATAAAGTTTAATTTTCTTTCAATAGCTTAGCAAGACAAAATCCCAAGAACTTAATAAGTTATTAATAGAAAAATACATGCCTGGTAGAATTTTAGAGATCTAAGAAATATGGTTTCAATTAATTGTCACTGTGCCTGGGGCAATTCACCAAATTACTAAGACCAAGATGTCCACAATTCCAGCAGTATTACTCCAAGTTCAAGATATTTTAGGGAGGAAATTATAGGTTATATAAAAAGGGCAACAGTCTTTAGAAAAACTCCAGTGTCAAAAGAATCCAAAGCCATCAAAAAGGTAGTAAATAAATCATATTTTCAAGCCCATTTTAAATTCCAAGCCCTCAAAAAATCTCCCCTACAAGATTTTCTTAATATTGTTGGAACTAACTCCAATGGTATAATTGAAATGATATAAATACCAGTTTCTCTACTGGTATAAATGGTATCAAGATGAACAGCTTATATAGGAAGATAATATAGGTAACTCTCATTTTCATAGGTCAGAGTTTAACTTTCAAGCATTGGTTTATATTAACTTTTCAGTAATGAGTCTTTCTGAGAACTCATAATACCCACACTTCTGCGAAAAGTACCAAATACAACTTTGTGGAAACTGGAAAACTATGGTATCTTGTATTTTTTAAAATAATTTTTTAGTTGTAGATAGACACAGTATCTTTATTTATTTTTATGTGGTGCTAAAGATCAAACCCAGTGCCTCACACATGCAAGGCAAGCGCTCTACCACTGAGCTACAATCCCAGCCCAGTATCTTGTATTTTTTATCTAGAACATTATTTTAATTAGGCTAACTAAATAGTCCTCACACAAACTAAGTATCCCATTATTTTAATTATGAAAGCTGCTACAATTCATTTCTGAAGAAAAATAACAGAACAGTCTTGTAAAGTAAAGTACTATTGTTTAGGAAAAAAAGAAGAAAAAAAAACTACCGTCCAAACTTTTCAATGTATCTTCAGAATATAAAAATGGTACTTCCAAGAAATGAACAAGTTAATATTTATTTCTGTGATGTTTCTTGTTATTTTTTTTTCTTTAGTGGGCTTTTACAAATGAAAATCACCCATCTTATTAGAAGAAAAGTTGAGTTAGTAAGAACAAGGAAAATTCATCCACATGCCTTAGTCCTTTGCTGGTGCTAGTCCTGACTCAAATCCATGCCACAATTCCCCCTGAATTAAAAGTATCCTAGTCATCTAAATGATCAGCAACAGGCTAAATTTAGTTTTAGGGTTTGAGAAGAACCAGGCCAAGGCCTGAACTCAACAACGAGGCCCCCAAATGCTTCCCATCCTTGTATTCATTTGAGCCCCTTCCAGTTATAATTAGCTCAGTAATCTTCCTTGGATAGCTGCCATCTACCAAGCAGGAATTACCAAAAGGGTCACAAAAAGAATTCCAACAAATGGGACAGTTAGCAGGCTTTAAATATTTTTTAAGTGACATAGAGGTACTGAGATGGCTTTCCTTGAAATATAGTAAAGTACCTCAATTTCAGAACAATAAGGGATATTTTTATAGAACTTAGATAATGGTACTTCAACATAGTTTTTAAAAATGCCTCTAATATTACAGTAACAAGTACCTAATATGGCATGAGCTAGCTAGACAACATCAGTTCCTTCACTACAAGTTTAAAAACATTTGGGGAAATAACTCAGAACTTTTTAAAAGTAAAACTGAAATGGCACCCACTGACAAACCTGGCAAAAAGCCACAACTACGGATGACCTCTAGTACCTCCAAAATGTCACAAGCTAGAAAAGAGACACTGCTCACATTTATTTAGAATAACTGGAGGCCCTGCAACAATCCCTGGGACAGAAAAGACTGGCGCTGGCAGACAAAGGGTGATCTAAGACACAATACACCAACTAGGAATTATGAGGCAGATCCCATAAAGAAGGGTCTTTCTGTTAGAAAGAACCTTAAAAATCTTAGGAACACAAACTTGGTGAAAGGGCCAAAGAATAAAATACTTAGGACTCTCCTGCCTTAAAGATTAAGAATCTTCATTAACTGAACATTTCCAGCTAACAGCTTATGGTCAAAGTGCTTGAGGATAGAGATGCGCAACTTTCCCATAAAATACATTGCCTGGATTTAAAGGAAAAGATTCAAGCCAAGCGTAGCAACCTCATGCTCTATGACATTTAAAAACACATGTATACTTTAGGAATCTTGTTAAGCAAGAAATAAAATCAAGAAGCAATAAATGGGATGGATCCAAACTAAAAAGCTTCTTCTCTACAAAAGAAATAATCAATGATGTAAACAGAGAGCCTACACTCTGGGAGCAAATTTTTGCCACACACATTATCAGATAGAGCACTTATCTCCAGGATATGTGAAGAACTCAAAAAACAACACCAAGAAAACAAACAGCCCAATTAATAAATGGGCTAAGGAGCTGAACAGACACTTCTCAAAAGAAAAAATACAATCGATCAACAAATATATGAAAAATTATTCAACATCTCTAGCAAATTAGAGAAATACAAATCAAAACTAAGATTTCATCTCACACCAGTCAGAATGGCAGTTATCAAGAATACAAACAACAATAAGCGTTGGCAAGGATGTGGGGGAAAAGGCACACTCACACATTGCTGGTGGGACTGCAAACTGGTGCAACCAAGCTGGAAAGCAGTATGGAGATTCCTTAGAAAACTTGGAATGGAACCACTATTTGACCCAGCCACCCCACTCCTCAGTCTATACCCAAGGGACTTAAAAACAGCATACTACAGTGACGCAGCCACTTCAAATGTTGATAGCAGCTCAATTCACACTAGCTAAACTGTGGAACCAACCTAGATGCCCCTCAGCAGATGAATAAACTGGGGTATATATTCACAGTGGAATATTACTCAGAAATAAAAGAGAATAAAATTATGGCATTTTCAGGTAAATGGATGGAGTTGGAGAATATCATGCTAAGCGAAGTAAGCCAATCCCAAAAAACCAAATGCCGAATGTTCTCTCTGATAAGTGGATGCTGATCCATAATGGGGCGGGGAGCATGGGAAGAAGGAACTTTGGTCAGAGGCGAGGGTGGGGAAGGGAAGGAACATAGGGGCAGGAAAGATGGTGGAATGAGATGGACATCATTGCCCTAGGTTCACGTATGAGTGCAATATGGCGTGACTCTATATCATGTACAACCAGAGGAATGAAAAATTGTGCTCCATTTGTGTACAATGAATCAAAATACATTGTTGTCATGTATACCTAAGTAGAATAAATACATTTTTAAAAAAACACATGTACACAACATATAGTTAATAATACTCAGATGTAATATACTTTTCAATTGTCCACCATAAGGATACACCAGAAATTCCAATACAGTGTGCTGCACATAGCAAGCACTCAAGTTTTTGTTGACTAAACTGAAATAAAAACTCTCACCAACCTGACACTGTCCACACTTTATCCTACCCAACCTCCCCTCCTACCCCTGCACTTTTTCTTTCTTTTTAAACATATCAACTCCCAAGTACCCAGGCCTCCTGGAATAGGAAAATAAAGAGCTGTCATGCCTGCACTACTGTTTACTTCTGCTGATGGATGTGGTCATAATTCTGGTAGCAATGCTGATAGGCCACCATCATCTTTTTAGGGAAAAAAAGAATTCCCTGGCCAACTAATGTGCCTAGCACATTCACATAATCAACTCATTTCAGCTTCTCAATAACCCTGAGGCATAGCATTAATACCCAGTTTGTTTGTTTTCAGTGCTGGGGATTGCACCTAGTAACCTGGACATGCTCAGCATGTGCTCTACCACTGAGCTATACTCCAAGCCCAATATCCACTTTTCATATAGGTAGAAAATGAAGTTCAGAAAAGTTCTGTCAAAGATCACCTGTTAGTAACAGGACACAAACATAACTCCACACACCTTTTTCTCTAGCATTTATATAATCTAAGAGGTGTTAGAATAAAAGTTCAACCAAAAATGTAGGCTAAACTACTAAGTAGTAATGGGAAGTACTGAGTTGTAGGTTTCTCGTTTGTTACCTAAAACAAATTCTTTTAGAGCATCCACTACTTATAAGACACTATATTCACCAAACCGATATAAAATTATCTTTGCCCACAGAAAACTGTCTAATTGGAGAAACAGGCCATTTCTATAGTTTTTAATGTAAGAAGCAACAAAAAAGGTGTTAAAAAGGACAAGGGTTTTAGATGCATTCATATGAAAATTTCAGTGCCTCTTACTAGCTGTGAACTTTGGACACAACAGGTAACTTTCCTAGGCTGTAAAGTGGTGATTAAAAAAATCTATTTCTTAGGGCTCTTAAGTTTAAATGAGACAAAATATGAAAGTAGTTAGGGGGTCTAACATTTGTCAACTTTTTCCCCTATGAAGTTATACGAGCTAAGTAACAATGAGCAGAAATATTAATAAGCTCTACATCAAAAAAAATCAAAGAATTTGATTTGCTTTTAAAAAATTCAAAACCAAAAAACCCAAACCCTGACATTTGAGCACTGATGTGTGGACACAGCTGTGTAATTAGCCAATTAGGGCATCATTTATAACAACAGTAAGTATATAGAAGGCTTATACCTGAAGCACAAAATTTAACAATAAACAGGAACATAATCATGTTTAAGAAGTATTGGAGCCGGGCGCGGTGGCTCAAGCCTGTAATCCCAGCACTTAGGGAGGCTGAGACAGGAGAATCGTGAGTTCAAAGCCAGCCTCAGCAATGGCGAGGCGCTAAGCAACTCAGTGAGACCCTGTCTCTACATAAAACACAAAATAGGGCTGGGGATGTGGCTCAGTGGTCGAGTGCCCCTGAGTTCAATCCCCAGTACCA
>PVHX01006156.1:0-80500 GCA_004024805.1 Geosciurus inauris | reverse complement strand
GTATTGGGGGGTCTCTTTTTTTGTACAAAACTGCCAATTTAAAAAAGTAACTACCAGGGCTGGGGTTGTGGCTCAGTGGTAGAGTACTCGTCTAGCACGTGTGAGGCACTGGGTTTGACTCTCAGCACCACATAAAAAATAAATAAATAAATAAAGGTATTATGTCCATACACAACTAAACAAATTTTTTTAAAAAAACTTACCTCTTATTAAAAAATAAATAAATAAAAACTAAAAAGGTGCTGGGCACCATGGTGCAAGCCTAATCCCAGCGGCTCGGAAGACTGAGGCAGGAGGATCTTCGAATTCAAAGCCAGCCTCAGCAAAAGCGAGATGCTAAGCATCTCAGTGAGACCCAGTTTCTAGATAAAATACAAAATAAGGCTGGGGATGTGGATCAGTAGTCAAGTGCCCCGGAGTTCAATCTCCAGTACCCCAAAAATTAAAAAATTAAAATTTTTTTACAAATTTAAAAATAAAAAGGTAACTACCATTTAAAGTAAAAGTGGATCGCAAGTAAACGCAATGTGGTATCTTGGATTGAATCACAGGAACAGTAACCTGAACAAAATTTATAGTTTAGTTAATAGTAATGCATGTATGTTAATGTCTTAGTTTAATGGCCAATGTACAACTATTCTATAGATGTAGAAGAAATCCAAAATAAAAAGCTTATTTTAAAAAGATGAATGACAAAGCAATGACAGATATACATAGCCACTGTTAGGTATTACCACTTGATTTAGAATCTAAGAATAGTTACCCTTAAGAGCAAAGGCTATTAATGTATACTGATTCTGCAAGCTATTTTAAAATGTAACTATATGGATTATCTTGAGTTCAATGATATTCCTAACTTCTAAAGAGAAGTGACTTGTCTTTTTCCTAGCACTCTTGCAAAATACTGAGATTATGGTATTGAATATTGTCATTGTTATAAACCAGTAAGTTTCTAAGTTATCTCTGCCAGAAAGACATTTATTCAATCAGAACATAAAGAAGCATCTCTCACCACATATAAGGTATAACAAATTTGAAAGTCTAATAAGTGACGTTATTTTTGTCAATAGACCTTTATTTTATTTATTATTTATAAGCAGTGCTGAGAATCAAACCCAGTGCCTCACACATGCTAGGCAAGTGCTCTACTACTGAGCCACCATCCCAGCCCCAATAAGTGACATTTCTAAGTTTAATGCTGAAGGCAGGCACAGGTCCCATCTGTTTCCATAACACAGATTCTCTTAATCTAGTACCCAAAACTTAAAAGAAGAGTTAATAAAGTGATGCAGAACTCACTAACAAATTTTTATTACGGGGCCAAAGGATGGGCATTAGTAACACAACTTTTTAAATGAAGTACATCGACATTTGTTGAGATTCACATTAAGTGGTTGTGAACTTTACTAGCTGTGTTCAGCAAGATGGCTGATGCTTTCACAAGCTGGTGTCTGCAAAGGGTTTACTTGCATACCAAAAGGCAAATCCTATACTACAAATTGGTGACAGAGGTTTAAGGCAGCACTAATTTCAAAGTGGATACCATACACACACAATCGCATGTACAAGCATGCTCAGCTCAGTTGATGGGCATTTTCTAACGCTTTAAAATACATGTAATTTAGCGGGCAATTTTCAAATTTCACAGAAATCTTAATAATCTTTTCATATTTCAAAGAAGGAAAAAATAAACAGCAATGCAGCAAAGTCATTTCTCCAGCTGAAATGACCTCCAGTTTCTATGGGCTACTCCCGATTTCGCAATAAATGAATCTGAGACTCAACCCCACGTACACACAAACAGCAGAAGGAGGGAACACTAAAGGTTTCTCAAGTTCTGGCAAACCCACTTGCCTCCCCCTACCCTTCAAGTTCCCTTTCCCCTCCGCCCCACACATAGGTACCTTGACATCGACCCCCAAAAGAGAGCAGGAAAAAGAGAACAGCGAACGAAATCCTGTTTTAAATCATTTGCGGCCACAATCCGGAGAGCCAGAGTACTACTAACCTGATTTCAGGGAAGCAGAACTAAACCCATCAAGGCACCGGGACACAGTATACGTATCTGAACCGCCAACCCAGCAAACAGATCGAGGCAGCTCAGATGTCAATTTAACGAAAAGGTTCTGGCAAATGGTATCTCAAATGAACAATTCCACCCACCGACCTCTCGACTGCTAGTATTCAAATTCGACTGAAGCAACCCAGGAGATAAGAAGCAGCACGCCTTACCTTGTACAAATCTCGACATTTTAGGGTTTTATTAAAATACTCTGATGTATAATTTTTTTTTAAATTTCTAGAGTCACGCTATAGGGCAGTTTTCTCTTCCTCCTCCCCTGCTTTTACCAACCGACGTGTTCTTGCTCCTCGAATGTTTGGATACTTAAGGGAGTATTCATTCAAAGCGATTTAAAAAAAAAAAAAAATAGGAAAACCAATTCCAAAAAGATGGAAACTTGGTGCGACGGAGTCTGCCTAGAACTCCTGGCTACACTGCACTCCTGACACAAATGAGGGCCAGCTGGAGACTCCCGGAAAAGGTAAAAACCACACGAACTTAAATTTCATCAATGAAAGAGGCGGACCCAAAGCAGCTATTTCACCGCCCCTTGGTCCCCACGCCCTCTGGGGCTGGACTGCAGCAGACACCAAGGGCCGCACTCCCGCTGGCCCCCTCCCCAGCGCCGCCGTCCAGCCACTGGCGGGTTCCCCGGAAAACCTTGGCCAACAGTGGCTCCCGCTCCAGCAAGGGGTCAGGGAGGCGCGTGAGGCCGGCAGAGCGGGGCGATGCGACCATTTTTACCAGCCCATAAATATCCCGGGATCAGGAGACACTATGAATTCTGCACTTGGGCGAGCCAAGTGGCCCCGGCCTCTAGCTACCCTCCTCGCCGGAGCAGCAAAAGCAGCTGCGGCATTTTCCCCGGGAGGCCGAAGGCTACGCCGCCCCTCCCCCCATGGACACTAAGAGACCACGGGCGAGCGGCGACCTGTGCACCCGCCTTGGACTCACCGGGAAGGGCCCCAGCCCTTCCCATGCATATTCTTTTCCTGAATTCGGCCGCTGGGACCACACAGCCGGTGAAGAACCGGGTTCTACACGTCTCGGTGAGGGAAACACCCCCCCCCAGGGGTCACCAGAAGTCCAACTCCGCCCCTCCGCAAGCCGCCCGCGAGACCCACCTTCCTGTCTTCCTTCAGCAGCTGGGAAATTGGGGGCGTTTATGGCGCCCCGGGAAGAAGACTCGCAGGCTGAATGTCACCTCCGAGGCACCCTTTTCTCTCCCTCTTTTTCCTCACACATGCACACCTTGCGCCCTTCGGCAGCACTCGCAGCCCAGTTGATGACCCCCTCTACCCACCCGACTGCGGGCTCCCGGCACCCAAAGCCCCCACTTTCTCCCAAACACTTCCCCTCCCCCTCCATTTACAGCAGCCCCCCCCCCCCCCAATGCGGAAATGTACTTACCAAGCAGACCGACAGGCGCAGCCGCCAGTCGGGAGCTGAGGTTAACGCAGGGCCTGACCAATGAAACTTGCGGGGGTGGTAGGGGGCGGGGCATTTGCAACCTGCGCAGCCTGTGCCGCCTGAGGGAGCCCAGCGTGGGCGGGCGCTAAAGCGGGCGCGGGAATCCAGCGCGTGGAAGCCCCACCTGCAGTGGTGGTAGGGCAAAGGCTATTTGCCTAGTAACACTTCCTGTCTATTACGTATACTTAAGGAAAGGAGAGCACCTAAGCACCAGGGGATATTTTTGCAGTTAGTAAAAGTGCTCCTTACCAAGGATTGAAGAAACTTGGGAGGATGGAGCTAGAATTTGCCAAAGCAGCTTCTCAAATAGAGAGCCCTCCTCCTCCTCATCAGACCCTAATTCTGCTCGTATGTCTGGTTTGAGAAGAGTGAAGCTGCGTTCAGAAATGAGCAGCGGGATGTGTGTGGCCTAACAAGAGGAGGGGTTTAGAAGTCAAGGCTCCTTTACCAGAATCACCACTATCCCCACTGCCCCCATCCTATCCTTGTAGAGATTTGTGTTTTGATAGGCCTTTACTTTTCTGATCAGAGTGGAAATGGCTCAAATTATCATCCAAGAAATGCTTTCTTTTTGGTAGATCCTTGAAGTCCTCAAAGGAAAAAGGATGTTAAACGATGGAACATTGACACTAGCCTGGGGACTACCACAGGGAGCTCCAAATCACACCTGGTATTGCCAACCCCACCTACGTGTAATACCAAGTGTGCCTGTCAGTGGGTGTATCTCACACCTAACATTTACACTTAATGACGCAAACAACTCTCATAAAGACAAATGAATTGTCAGCGTCCTCTCTTAAGTGTCTCCAATAAATCAAGTACTTCCAAAAGAATTTGACGTTTTGGGCAACGTTATTCAACAAATGTAAAATGAAAATTTTTAAATGATTCATTCTCTAAACAAAGGAACTGCATAATTATTTTAGTTCCACACGTTCCTATGGAAATGTTATTAAAACAACACAAAAGAAGACCAGTGATCATTGGTACTGTGTTTCTTAATGAGGAATCCAAAAAGATTTAACACAAAATCTCTCAGTTATAAAGCTAATTACCCCCAAAATGAGACCAAAGCAGTATCTAAAACTTCAGATGCCAAAGTTTAATAACAGTATTGGAGACTGGAGATCTTACTTAGAATCTCTACATCTTTTGTTAACAGTACAGAAATTATTCCAGCGCTGAATGAACTGTATTGATCAATCAAGGATAAAATAGTTCCAAAAATTCAGAGGCCCGCTAGGGTTAGGTAGCCTGCAAAAAATATGGTACAATGAAGAGTATTTGAATATACAGATTTACTAGAAAAAAGAATGATCACTTATTTTCTACATGCACAGATGATTAAGGAAAAGGAAATGGTTTTTAATTGCAGCAAAAGCAGTTGCTAATTCTCAAGAATGACGTCTTGATTTATGAATGATTATATATTGAGATATAGTACCAAAGGATGTTGTATGTTCAATGCCTCAAGAAATCTCCAAAAGAGGTAGCTATCCATCTTCAGTGATTAAATCTATACACACTCAGAGAAGTAGCTCTCTAGAAGCCAAATTCCCAAATATTACTTTCAAATAATGCCCTGTGAATGGAATTTCTTTATACAGAGACTTAAATTTAAATTTTGAACCCTTGAGCTCTTTGTAAAAGAGCTTCCCACTCCGACAGAGCAACTAGGAATAACTTCACTAGATGATCATGATGGGATAGGGAAGAAAACTAATTCTTCAAGATCATGGAGCCATAGCATGCTTAGAGACAATTGCCTATTTCTCCTAATACAATTCAGACCCTGAAAAATTACCTACTCTGGGTATGTCTCTCTGTGTATGTCTGTATATGTTTTTAATTTTTTTCATATATACTATTATGTAATATCCCTTCAAGGTACATCATGTTGATATCTGTATTGTTAGAAATCTAACATGGATAAATTTACAGATTAAACCTTTGCAGAAACCTGGGGTGGGGCAACCTAAAGAAGGATGAAGATGAAAGGCTGGGAAGAAGTACGTGAGCAGGGATGAGGAGTTGGAATGAGATGGATTGCAAATTAAAAAGAAGCCTGGAAGCCAATTTTTCTCTGGGACCATATGCTACCATCCAGGGATGATATAAATTCTGCCTGTAATTTTCTTCATTTCTTCTTTCTACTTCCCCATAGAAACATGAGGAAATTCAGTTTGGTTTAACCAGTCTGCTGTCCTGGGATGTAATACAACCTCACCATATCTTTTGCCTTTTCTCTAGACAGGAACTTTCTATCAACAACAAGAAAACAATGTCTGCTGGCATATTTCTGAGCATTCTTTTTTGTGCTTCTTTAGATTTAGTGCTTGACCATAGTGGCACATAGCAAGCAATCCATAAGTATATATTGAAACCAGTTTAGTGTCCCTAAATCTTTTTAAATCATAGTATTGTATCCTGTGGTTTACTCTCTGGGAACCATAAATAAAATAAGAAATTTTTGGAGGTAAAGATATTTAAGTTTCATTTACTTCCTCCTGTAATATAAACCTGGACCAGACTACAATAATAAAAGCAGATACAATGCCTTGGTGACTTTACAGTAAGTTTTGCTAACTCTCCACCTTTGGCATTATGTACTAAGAGGTGGTTTAGAAATTGCTAAAATATGAAATAAGTATACAAGTCAGCAATGTGTGTAGTCTTTTATTTTTCTTATCTACCCTTCCCGATCCCCTCAAGAAAATAAAGCAGTACATTATTTTTTTGAGGAAACATGTCATAGACATAAAATTTTCTATGTCATGCTCAAAATATTGAGCCAAAAGACCAGGCAACAATTATCCACTGGACTGCTGCCCACATTCAATATTGGCTCTATCTAAAATCCTAGGCCACCCACATGAAAGAAGCAAAAGGGGCTACTGTTTTGTCAGCAAATGCCAGTTACTGACTCATTTTTACAATAGGGCACTTCACTTGAATCAAAAGGTAACCAAACAGGGCTTACTGTAAGATATCAAATTATATCTATGAGATGGACTGCTGATGAATGAATAATCTAACAATGAATGGAGTTTCCACATACTTGAGGAAGAGAAAGACTACATTCTTTCCTGTTGCCCACACCCTGTTGGTAATGAATCAGGAAGTTTGCTGAAACAACTTGTGAATTTAAATTGTGACATGTCCTTCCATTTGTTCACAGTGTGACTTTAAAAAAAAATTTTTTAGTTGTAGATGGACGTCATATCTTTATTTTATATATTTATTTTTATGTGGTGCCAAGGATGGAACCTAGTGACTCACGCATGCAAGGCAAGCGCTCTACCACTGAGCTACAACCCCAGCCCCACAGTGTGATTTTTAAAGTATATTTGAAAGTTATACAACTTTTATATCAGAACAGTATCAATTATTTCAAGTAATTGAGTTGCTTTAAAAAAACTTATTTCATATTACAGATAGCTATCTCAAGAATTGATGAGTGGCTGGGGTTATGGCGCAGTGGTAGCGTGCTCGCACACGTGAGGCACTGGGTTCGATCCTCAGCACCACATAAAAATAAAATAACGATATTCTGTCCACCTACAACTAAAAAATAAATATGTTAAAAAAAAGAGTTGATGAGCCTTTCTTCTCAGTGGTCATTAGGCTCAAAAGAATGCAGTTTAACCACAATATACATTATCTCGTTCACGTTTATCAATCATTTCCCTCTAGGTTCTCCTTTAAAAGTTGAAGAAGGCAGGTCTTTGCTATGTTATCTCATGGTTCTGTTCTGCGTGTTCTCTAAGGGAGCGTGTTGATGAGAAGTAGTGATGCTATTGTTTTATCTAAAACGTGTACCAAACTATATCTCCAGACCCCTTCAATTATAGATGCAGAGGATTCTTTCCTTTTAGTTACTATAACATAAAGAAACATCTTATATACTTTTTAATTAGCATGGATCATTATATGAACATAGTTTAGAAATACAAAAAGAAAACTCAGTAATAACACATATCTTACCAAAGTCCTAAGACAGAACAAATATTCTGCTTTACTGTAGTGATGTATGTACAGATGAGGTTACTTATTATTGACTTTGAGATCTTCATAGGGAAGAGCTGTGAAATAGACAAGATTTCAATTTAATCCTATTTTTTCTTCCTCTTTTGACTACATTCAAGATTCCCTGTTGTGCTTCCCATCAAATGACTTTTGATGATTTTCCAAATATCTCTGCCTCTGGTCTAGCTTATTAAGTTTTCTGCCAGTGCCACCACTGGGAAGGAAAGGATAAAGGACTTCTGTTTCCTAACTTAGGGAATTTATTTTAAGCATTTTATACCTACCACCATAACTAAATATTACAGAGAAGATTCTCAGTACTGTTCTTGGAATGAAGCTTAGATAATTAAGTAATTATATGTCATTAAATGAGTAATTGATTAGAAAATAAAAAGTAACGGGGTTTACTCTCTAGGATAAAAAAGAGGAGGAATGTCATATTTAGAGAAAATACCACAGGAAAAAAATGTGATGTATTAATGTCAAGTTCTGGTGCCAGTTTAAGTTAAATTTTAATTTCTTTATTTCACTAAGGGTACACACCTTTAAAAAAAATTCACATACAGTAGTACCAAATTGCCCATAATAAAGAGCAGTATTCTTCTACCCTACTTGTCTTGATTGCAATTCTGTACCCTAGAGGCAACCATTTTTTATCTGATAGTTACCACCATATTTCTAAATGTTTATATTGCATTATACTTCTTAAATTACATTTCTTTGGTTTCCGGACTTTAGACACTATATTTTGACTTCATATCATATTAGATTAGGACTTAGCTCACATCCCCATTTCATCTTTTCTACATTTCTACTAGTTTTCTAAACTTGTAAAGCTGTATTTCTTAAACTATTCTTCATTATGACACAGAGAATAAATGATAAAACTTATATGGCAAAGTGGGATTACCTAGAGATAATTTTTGGACATTTATATTGGGCATATAAAGAATTATTTGCTTTATGGAGTTGGGATTGTGGCTTAGTGGTAGAGCGCTTGCCCAGCATGTGTTAGGCACTGGGTTCGATTCTGAACACCACGTATAAATAAATGAATAAAATAAAGGTCCTTCAACATCTGAAAAAATTTTTAAAAGAATTATTTGCTTTGTAAATGTATATGATATTATGAAAGTAAAAATGAATGCAAAGTAGGAAAATATTAAATTTATATAAAACTCTGAGATAAAATCTTATCAAGTATGTAAATGGGAAATTTGAACTTGTCTGCAGGAACATACCCTTTTTAATCTGATTTTATGCTTGAATAGTTAGTTACACATAGTTTCTGATCAAGTTTTCCAACGATAATCTTTTCAAATGTTTGATATTCACCATGGTAGGCTAAATAACAACCTCCAAAGATACCTACTTTCTAATCCCTGGAACTTGTGAATGTCATCCTTTATGGTAGCAGAAATTTTGCAAATGTGATTAGGGATATTCAGATGGAGAGATTATCTTATACTGTCTGGGTGGACCATAAATGTAATCACAAGTCACTCACAAAATATAGGCAGAGGAGATTCGAAGACAGGAAGAAGACAGAGCGATGGTGGAAGCAGGGGGTGAAAAGGCGGTGTCATGCAGGGCCATGAGCCAAGGAATGAGGATGTCCTTCCTAAACTAGAGAAGACAATGGAGTCTCCCTGAGAGCCCCCAGAGGTAGTACAAACCCTGCAGACACTAATTTACATCAAGAGAAAACTATTTTTGGTTCATAAGAGCATAGGTATATATTGTAAGTCATCCATGGTCATATTTATACGTAGGAAACTAATACTGTTACCATTCATGAGAAACTTTGCCCAAATAGGTGATACAAATTTTTAAAAATCCTTTCTTTTACAATCATTCAAAACTGTATGATGGCTGAAATTATATTCAGAATACAACAGCTCTTTCTCTTTCTTTTTAATTGACAAATGCAATGGTGAAATTGAATGTGATAAGGCAAATGGATTTTTAATCCAATTGAAACTGGTTTTGAGAAAGTATTTTAAAAATAATGACAAAGCTTTCATTTGTAAAATATGCATGCATTATTGGATTAGTCAGACCAAGCTACTTTGGATGCTGTTAAAAGGATATGTCAACTGGAAATCAGAAGCATCTGATGTTAGTTAGGGTAGAGTTTCAGAGCTACCGGAGCTCCACCATCCAGGAGGTCCAAGCAGTTGGTAATGTGCTGAGCACAGCCAAGGAAAGTATTCTGTTATCTGGACATCTGCTCCAGAAACCAGCTCCCACCCACATTGCTATTCACCTTGGCTAAGACACCCCAGAACTTGGACGTTTTTCATTGTCTACGCCACTCGTGGAGACTTTGCTCTTGGTTTTTTTTTTTTTGTACTGGGGATTGAACTTGGGTACATGACCGCTGAGCCACATCCCCAGCCCTATTTTGTTTTTTATTTAGAGACAGGGTCTCACTGAGTTGCTTAGCACCTCGCCGTTACTGACACTGGCTTTGAACTTATGATCCTCCTGCCTCAGCCTCCTGAGCTGCTGGGATTACAGGCGTGTGCTACCACGCCTGGTGAGACTTTGCTCTTTTTTCATCACCCTCCAAGATCGTCCGGTAACATTGCTAGCCGTCAGTGTTGGCAGAGTGTGAACTCCACTAATGATCTGCTGTATCGTCCTGTCCTGTCGTAATATTAACATTAGGTTATTATTTCTTTATTTATTGTTGTTACTTTTTCAGTATTTATCTCCACAGACTATAAGCTCTTTGAGGGCAAGCACTATGTCTATCTTTGTGTCTCCAGAGCAAATCACAGTGCTTGGCACTTAATAGGCACCCAAAAGAAATTTGTTGAGGGCTGGGATTGTAGCTCAGCGGTAGAGCGCTTGCCTCGCATGCGTGAGGTCCTGGGTTCGATCCTCAGCACCACATACAAATCAATAAAATAAAGACATTATGTCCATCTACAACTAAAGAAAAAAAAATTAAAAAAAGAAAAAAAGAAATTTGTTGAGCCACAACCCCAGCCCCATAAATGAACTTTAATAATGTAGACTGCTACATAGGTGTGTGATATTAGAGGTTCCCCATTATTTCTATAGGAAATAATAGAAATGACAAATAATCAACTTACAAATTTACTTTTGTAACAAAACAAGTAACACTAAACAAGTCCTGCTACGGTAGATTGTTTGGAAAGATGGTCACAGTTCTTCCCATCTGTGTCTTAGCTCTTTTGCAATGTGACTGTCACCTCCTCCCATTAAGAAGTGGAGTCTGGGCGGGACAGGTGACTTTCTTTGTCCAGTAGTATGATGCAAAAGTGAAGTTGAATGACTTGCAAGCCTTGGCCTCAAGCTTTTCAGCTTTCAGTTTCATCCCTTGAAATACTGCCCTGAGCTGGGCGCAGTGGTGCAAGCCTGTGATCCCAGTACTTAGGGAGGCTGAGACAGGAGAATCACGAGTTCAAAGCCAGCCTCAGCAATGGCAAGGCACTAAGCAACTCAGTGAGACCCTGTCTCTACATAAAACACAAAATAGGGCTGGGGATGTGGCTCAGTGGTCGAGTGCCCCTGAGTTCAATCTCCAGTACCAAAAAAATAAAAAAAGAAAGAAAGAAAGAAATACCGCCCTGAGACGGCTACATGAAAGAGCCAATGTTAAGCTACCCGAAACAATAGGTCACATGAAATAAACACAAGTTTTTCCATTTGAGGCCCATTAGACCAAATGGTATGAATTGACGGATGTGTTGAGGTCCATCTTAGGCTACCTAGTTCTAGTCAAACTGTTTAATGGGTCAAACTGGCAACATGAATGACCCATGTAAGACCAGTAGAAGAATGACCCAACTGAGTTATGTTCAGTACTGTGTATTGTTACATAGTAAAAGATAACTAATCTACCATAATTGTAGTGCCAAAGAAAAAGCAAACCACACTCATTTACTCTTTTCTTGGTCCTAAAACTGCCCTTAAGCTTTTCTCACTGGGACTATATTTTTTAAACCCATATGTTTCTCACCTCTAAACTGTATTTTTCAAATCCTTTTATCATTTTCCTTGTCAAATCAGTGCCCCTAAACTTAAAGATCTGCTTTTCAGCTAGAGCTTTTGAAATTCTCCAAATGGAATAAAATAATGTCTGGTTTTAAAATATAGTTTTACATAAAATTTAAAATAAGTTGCTTTGAATATGCACTATATATACAGGAATATTCCATGCAGTGTTTTAATTATCAAAGTGAGGATACAACTCAAATGCCACTAACATGGAGTAGTTAAATAATGATACATTTAGAATCAATATAAAAGGATATTATTAATCATTAAAAGATGTGATGGCAATATATATAATGACAAGGAAAGATACTCGTTGCATCCTAAGTGGGGGGAAAAAGGTTGTGTGTGTGTGTGTGTGTGTCCTCTTTTTGTAAAAGAGTTTGCTTGTTTTCCTCCTACCCCAGCTCTTACAATTGGCAATACATCCCGCAAACTCTTGCTACTAGAGTCTTTCTATCCAAATATTGCTCTCTTAGGCAGAACATTAGCAAAATGGCTTATGCTTTATAATTATTAGCCAAATAATTATCTTTCACAGGATTATTTGGCTAATATGAGAAATTCCTACTTCCTTTCTACCCCAAATGGACAGAGTAAACACTGCTTTGCTTCCCACATTCCACCCTACTATCTCTCTCTTTTTTTTTTTTAAATAATCTTTATTTTATTCATTTATTATTTTGTATGTGGTGCTGAGGATCGAACCCAGTGTCTCACGCATGCTAGGCAAGCGCTCAACCACTGAGCTACAGCCCCAGCCCCTACTATCTCTTTTTCTTTCTTTTTTTGCCCAGTAGTACTGGGCAAATCAATAGTGGGCCACTTAAAAAATATCCAGCAATTGAGGTTCACGTTGGTCATGCATTCTTGTAAAGGGTGATTTTCAACCTTCATACCTTCCCTGGTTTTGGAGGTGGGGAATATATGGAAAGGGTACTGTACTGTAGCTTATAACAATGTTGACAATTTCTTTTTTCCCTACCCTTCCTCACTCTTCTACTCCTAGACACTGGGAATAGATGGGGAGGTCTGGTTGGAAGCAGTAAAGCTTCAATTCTTGAAACTCTGTCTTTAAGATGAGAGACACCTATCTGTATTCAGCTTGACTAGAGCAATAGAATAAGTCCCATCAAGTCCTGTACTCTGTGAAATAGAGGTTCTGGGAAGTAGAAAACAGAAAAATTTAAGTGGTGGAAATAAAAAAGTACATACATACATAAAGAATATATATTTTATATATAAGGAATATGTTCTTATATATGAAGACAAACTTAAGTTTTCAGATGAACTGTACCCACAAAAATCTAAACTGGATGATAGAAACTATTTTCTTTATCACATTCTTATGAAATTTCAAAGCAGAGTTTCAACTATTTATTTATTTAAAATTATTTATTGAAAATCTACCATGTGCCAGGCGTTATGCCAAGCCCTAAGTCTTTAAAAGTGAACTCGACAGAGAAGTTACCTTTCTAAGTGGGAATGACAAGACTAACTTTTAAACTGTGTATGTTTTGGAGTTTATTCTAAATGCACTGGAAAGCAACCTAATCATTTTAAGCAGGGAACTGACACACTCTAATTTACATTTTTAAAAACATATAGAAAAATTTTGAAGGTAGAAATAACAAGGATTGAAGCTGGATTAGATGCTAAATTAGATGCCAGATTAGATGCTGATTAGATGAATTAATTGCTTAAGGAAATGTTCCAGCAAAATGAAAAGAAATTCAAGCAATGAGGAGTGAATAAAAGGGAAGAATCAAGGACAGAGAATCATAGGGCTTTTAACTGAGATGGTAAAGGCTAAGGGAGATCCAGATGTAGAGAGAGAAAACCATTTTGTTCACTTAAAGTTTGAAATGCCTATGAGACATAGAAGACAGATGTCAAGCAGATATTTAAAGCTGTGAATTTAGAGCTCAGAAATAGAGTCTACCCTATTGATATAAATTTAGGAATTGTCAACAGATGGTTTTAAAAGCACGAGAACAGATAAGATCATACAGGGAGAAGACAGAATAGAAAATAATGTACAGAAACTCCAATATTTAGAAATCACATAGTAAAAGGAGAAATGTGTAAAGGAGAATAAGGAAGTGAAGGCAATTATTGAAGAAAGCCAGGATAATGTGTGATATAGAGCTCAGAGAGGAGAGTATCCGAAATGCCCAGTTATGAGAGTTGTGTTAACTTAAGGAAGGAAAAAAGAGTCAACCAAATAGAAGTTATAAGTTACCTTTTCAAGAGTGATAGAGAGGGGGCTGGGGTTATGGCTCAGTGGTAACTTGCACACGTGAGGCACTGGGTTCGATCCTCAGCACCACATTAAAAAAAAAATGAAATAAAGATATTCTGTCCACCTACAACTGAAAAAAAAAAAAAAAAAAAAAAGACTGATAGGGAGGCCAGGCATGGCGGCATATACCTGTACTCCCAGTGGCTTAGGCGGCTGAGGTAGGAGCATTGCAAGTTCAAAGGCAGCCTCGGCAATTTAGCAAGGCACTAAGCAACTCAGTGAGACCCTGTCTCTAAAATACAAAAAAGGGCTGGGGATGTGGCTCCATGGTTAAATGCCCCTGGGTCCAATCCCCAGTAACAGAAAAACAAAAGAGTGATGGGGAGATTGAAGTAGTCATTCCTCAGCAATGTTGATTTTAGAGGACTTATTAGGAGATTGTTATTAGAAGTACAGTATCTTCAAAGTTTTAAGAAAAAATTATTCTGAACCTAGAATTCTGTAGACAGACAAAACATTCCAAGATGAGGACAAGTCAGGTACTTTTTGTTTTCAGGAAAGAATTGCTTAAGAAAATGTTCTAGCAAAATAATAATAATAATAAAGAAATGTGAGCCTAGTGCAGGAGTGAATGTCTGTAATCCCAACTACTCAGGAAGCTGAGACAGGAAGATCACCAAGTTCAAAGCCAGCCTGGGCAATTTGCAAGACCCTGTGTGAAAATACAAACTAAAGGGGTGGGGGGCTGGTGCTGAGAGGGTAGCTCAGTGGTAGAATACCCCTGGTTTCAATCTCCAGTACCAAGATGGATTTATAAATAAATGAATAAATAAATGTGAGATCCCAATAATGAGATCTCAGTAAAAATTTGCTCTGAGTACAAATGAATGTTGTTTCAGAGCACAAATATCTAGGCCTTCAAAATAACTAATTGTGACAGAACAAGAAGTTGGATGATTTCATAAGAATGCCTTTAAGAAAAAAGTAGATTGACTTTTTGAATAGCATGATTTAAAAACCTTAATAATATTTATCACACACAAATGATATTTATGACAAGCTGGTGTGGTGGTGAATGCCTGTAATCCCAGTGGCTCAGAAGGCTGAGGCAGGGGGATCACCAAGTTCAAAGCCAGCCTCAGCAACAGTGAGGCACTAAGCAATTCAGTGAGACCCTATCTCTAAATAAAATACAAAAAAGGGCTGGGGATGTGGCTCAGTGGCCGAGTGTCCCTGAGTTAAATCCCCAATACCAAAAAAAAGATATTCATATGCAGTTATCTCATAGTAGACAAAGGTTCCAAAACATACCCTGGAGAAAAGATAGCCTCAACAAGTGGTGCTGGGAAAACCAGAAATCCATATGCAGCAAAATGAAACTAAACCCTTATCTCTCACCATGCACAAAACTCAACTCAAAGTGGATCAAGGAGCCAGGTGCAGTGGCCCATGCCTGAAATCCCAGCACTTTGGGAGACTGAGACAGGAGAATGGCAAATTCAAAGCCAGCCTCAGCAGTGGCGAGGTGCTAAGAAGCTCAGTGAACTGTCTCTCCATAAAACACAAAATAGGGCTGGGAATATGGTTCAGTGGTCGGGTGCCCCTGAGTTCAATCCCTGGTACCAAAAAAAAGAAAAAAGTGGATCGAACACCTAGGAATTAGACCAGAGACCCTATGTCTAATAGAAGAAAAAGTAGGTCCAAACTTTCATCACGTCAAACTAGGCCCTGACTTCCCTAACAAACTTCCTAAAGTGCAAGAAATAAAATCAAGAATCAATAAATGAGATGAATTCAAACTAAAAAGCTTCTTTTCTGCAAAAGAAACAATCAATGAGGTGATAAGAGAGCCTACATTCTGGGAGCAAATTTTTGCCACACACACATCTGATAGAGTAGAGCACTAATCTCCAGGATATATAAAGAACCCAAAAAACTTAATACCAAGAAAACAAACAACCCAATCAATAAATGGGCTAAGGAGCTGAACAGACACTTCTCAGAAGAAGAAATACAATCAATCAACAAATATATGAAAAATGTTCAACATCTCTAGCAATTAGAGAAATCCAAATCAAAACTAAGATTTCATTCCATGCCAGTCAGAATGGCAGTTATCAAGAATACAAGCAACAATAAGTGTTGGCGAGGTTGTGGGGGAAAAGGCACACTCACACATTGGTGGTGGGACTGCAAATTGGTGCAACCAAGCTGGAAAGCAGTATGGAGATTCCTCAGAAAAATTGGAATGGAACCATCATTTGACCCAGCTATCCCACTCCTTGGTCTATACTCAAAGGACTTAACAACAGCATACTACAGTGACGCAGCCACTTCAATGGTACAGTGGTACAGTGATAGCAGCTCAATTCACAATAGCAAAACTGTGGAAGCAACCTAGATGCCCCTCCGGAGATAAATGGATAAAGAAACTGTGGTATATATACACAATGGAATATTACTCAGCATTAAAAGAGAATAAAGTTATGGCATTTTCAGGTAAATGGATGGAGTTGCAGAATATCATGCTAAGTGAAGTAAGCCAATCCCCAAAAAATCAAAGGCCAAATGTTCTGATTAGTGGGGGTGGGGGCTGCAGGAAGAATGGAGGAACTTTAATTGGGCAAAGGGGAGGGGCACAGGGTAGGAAAGATGGTGGATTGAGATGGACATCAATGCCCTAGGTACACATATGACTGCACATATGGTGCAACATTACATTGTGTGCAACTAGATAAATGAAAAGATGTGCTGTATCTGTGTACAATGAATCAAAATACATTCTGCTGTTATGTAGACCTAATTAGAATAAATGCATTAATTAAAAAAGATATTTATGACAAATGCTTCTGATCAAGATCAACAAAAAGACAAGTAGAATCTTTAGTAAAAGCAAAAAATGGTATAAGCCATGATACAAATATGAAAAAAACCCTGAAAACATGACATTATCATGAATAATCATGATAATAATCAGTAAACATATAAGAAAATTCATTTAACATGAATGCTTATAACATTCTCCCTCAGGGCCCAGTGTGGTGGCACAGGCCTGTAATTCCAGCAGTTGGGGAGGCTGAAGCAGGGGAGAATTGCAAATTTGAGGCCTCCTCAGCAATGTATATATTAGAGGTCCTAAGCAACTTATCAAGACCCTGTCTCAAAATAAAAAGGGGTGGGGATGTGGCCCATTGTTAAGCGCCCCTGGATTAAAAGGAAAAAATTCTTCCTCAGTAAGTGTAGCTTTAACCCATTAAGTCCCAAGTTTTTGATTCTGTGAATAGGTCAGTGAAGTTGACACACGTGCACTAAAATAGATTGGAGGTTATAATCTACAGCTTATATGTTATTATATTAATTAATGTAAATTAACATTATTATAATAGATTTATATTCTTATTACAAGTTTATATTATGTAATTCTAGTATATGTTACATATTATATACTATATTTACATTTAGTGGGTAGACCAAGAAATAGAGGTTGATGTATATTCTTTAAAGCAACAAAATCATAAATAGAACTCAATGTGGTGTAATAAAAATCGGAAAGAGTACACTAGGGGAAGAAAAATTTAGAGAAATATAGCTAAACTAAATCCTCATTGTTTCAAAATGTGTAGTCAATGAAAAAAAAAGAAAAGTCAGACATTGAACCAAAAAAGTGACAGGGGCAGAGGATGTGTACTATTTTAAATTATGGACACAGCTATCAGATGTACTATAAATAGCTTGATATGTGGCATTGTTAGAGCAGTGTTTTTCTAATCATGAGAGTGAAATTAATTTAGTGGGTTTCAATCTATATTAGAAAGAGAAAAAGAAGATAAAAAAAGAAAGATTACATTGTGTGAGTGAATCATTTTTCAGCTTTACACATATATGTAAAATGTATTTCCTACTTGGATCCTGGTCATAAAGGAGAAGTTGGACTGGGTGGAAAGACAGTGGTTAGGCTACATTTTTATCTTTCATTTTTCCACTCAGTTGTACTGCTTGAATTTTAAACCTTATGCATGTATTACTTTTGTCAATAACTCAAAATATATATTTGTTTTTAAATATGAAAAAATATAAATTTACAAACTTCCATAGAACAAGTGGTATATTTCTTGGCAATAGTGAATATTAGGCAATTTTCTTCAGAAACAAAATGACAGGCCATATTACCATTATTTAGCAAGGAAGGAAAGTTACTTTTTGAAGATTGCATAAAGATTACTTCCCTCAAGGGAGGGAAGGCAAGGGCAGGGGCAGGAGTTTAAGACATTAAGAATCCACTGAATCAGGAGGACATACACAACTTAAACAGATGAATTTCAAGCAAGGAAATAGAAGATGCCATCGAAAGTTTACCAACCAAGAAAAGCCCGGGACCAGACATATTCTCAGCTGAGTTCTACAAGTCCTTCAAAGAAGATTTAATACCAATACTCCTCAAATTGTTCCATAAAATAGAAAAGCTGGGAACCCTACCAAACTCATTCTATGATGCTGTTATCACCCTGATTCCAAAACCAGACAAAAACACATCAAAGAAAGAAAACTTCAGACCAATATCCCTGATGAACATAGATGCAAAATTCTCAATAAAATTCTGGCAAGTTGCATACAAAAACATATTAAAAAGATGATGGTGCACCATGATCAAGTGAGTTTCATCCCAGGTATGCAAGTTTGGTTCAACATATGGAAATCAAGAAATGTAATTCATCAAATCAAGACACTTAAAGACAAGAATCACACGATTATGTCAACAGATGCTGAGAAAGCATTTGACAAAATACAGCACCTCTTCATGTTCAAAACACTAGAAAAACTAGGGATAGTAGGAACATACCTCAACATTGTAAAAGCTATCTATGCTAAGCCCAAGCCCAATTTCATTCTAAATGGAGAAAAATTGGAAGCATTCCCTCTAAAAATGGGAACAAGATAAGGATACGCTCTTTCACCACTTCTATTCAACATAGTCCTTGAAACTCTCTAACCAGAGCAATTAGACAGACGAAAGAAATTAAAGGGATACGAATAAGAAAAGAAGAACTCAAACTATTTGCTGACAATATGATTCTAGGATTCAAAAAATTCCACCAGAAAACTTCTAGGATTAATAAATGAATTAAACAAAATAGCAGAATATAAAATCAATACCCATAAATCAAATGCATTTCTATGCATCAGTGATGAATCCTCTGAAAGAGAAATTAGAAAAACTACCCCATTAGGCATATGGTCTCTGGTCTAATTCCCAAGTCCTTGACCCACTTTGAGTTGAATTTTGTGCATTGTGAGAGATAGGGGTTTAGTTTCATTTTGCTGCATATGGATTTCCAGTTTTCCCAGCACCATTTGTTGAAGAGGCTATCTTTTCTCCAATGTACATGTTTGGCACCTTTGTCTAGCACAAGATAACTGTATCTAAGTGGGTTTGTCTCTGTGTCCCCTATTCTGTACCATTGGTCTACATGTCTATTTTGGTGCCAGTACCATGCTCTTTTTGTTACTATAGCTTTGTAGTATAGTTTAAGGTCTGGTATTGTGATGCCTCCTACTTCACTCTTCTTGCTAATAATTACTTTGGCTATTCTGGGTCTCTTATTCTTCCAAATGAATTTCATGATTGCCTTTTCTATTTCTATAAGGAATGATGTTGGGATTTAAATTGGAATCGCATTGAATCTATATAGAATTTGGATAGTATGGCCCTTTTGACAATATTGATTCTGCCTATCCAAGAGCATGGGAGATTTTTCCATCTTCTAAGGTCTTGTTCAATTTCTTTCGTTAGTGTCCTGTAGTTTTCATTGTAGAGATCTTTCACCTCTTTAGTTAAATTGATTCCCAAGTATTTTATTTTATTTATTTTTTTGTTGAGGCTATTGTGAATAGGGTAGTTTTCCTAATTTCTCTTTCAGAGGATTCGTCACTGATGTATAGAAATGCAATTGATTTATGGATGTTGATTTTATATCCTACTACCTTGCTAAATTCATTTATTAATTCTAGAAGTTTTCTGGTGGAATTTTTTGGATCCTCTAAGTATAGAATCATGTCGTTGGCAAATAATGATAGTTTGAGTTCTTCTTTTCCTATTTGTATCCCTTTAATTTCTTTCATCTGTCTAATTGCTCTGGCTAGTGTTTTGAGGACTATGTTGAATAGCAGTGGTGAAAGAGGGCATCCTTGTCTTATTCCCATTTTTAGAGGGAATGCTTCCAATTTTTCTCCATTTAGGCTATGCCTAATAGAGGAAAAAGTAGGCCCAAATCTTCATCATGTCAGATTAGGACCTTATTTCCTTAACAAGTCTCCTGAGTGCAAGAAGTAAAATCAAGAATCAATAAACGGGATGGATTCAAACTAAAAAGCTTCTTCTCAGCAAAAGAAACAATAAATGAAGTGAACAGAGAGCCTACATTCTGGGAACAAATCTTTGCCACATGCACATCTGATAGAGCACTAATCTCCAAGACATATAAAGAACTCAAAAAACTTAATACCAAGAAAACAAACAACCCAATCAATAAATGGGCTGAGGAGCTGAACAGACACTTCTCAGAAGAAAAAATACAATCAATCAACAAATATATAAAAAATTATTCAACATCTCTAGCAATTAGAGAAATGCAAATCAAAACTACTCTAAGATTTCATCTCACACCAGTCAGAATGGCAATTATCAAGAATAAAACAACAATAAGTGATGGTGAGGTTGTGGGGGGAAAGGCACACTCATACATTGCTGGTGGGACTGCAAATTGGTGCAACCAAGCTGGAAAGCAGCATGGAGATTCCTTAGAAAACCTGGAATGGAACCACCATTTGACCCAGCTATCCCACTCCTCGGTCTATACCCAAAGGACTTAAAAACAGCATACTACAGTGACGCAGCCACTTCAATGTTGATAACAGCTCAATTCACAATAGCTAAACTGTGGAAGCAACCCAGATGCCCTATAATAGATGAATGGATAAAGAAACTGTGGTATATATACACAATGGAATATTACTCAGCAATAAGACAGAATAAAGTTATGGCATTTTCAGGTAAATGGATGGAGTTGGAGCGTATCATGCTAAGCGAAGTAAGCCAATCCCAAAAAACCAAATGCCGAATGTTCTCTCTGATAAGTGGATGCTGATCCATAATGGGGGAGAGGACACAGGAAGAATGGAGGAACTTTGGTCAAAGGGGAGCAGGGAGAGTGGAGGGACATGGGGGCAGGAAAGATGGTGGAATGAGATGGACAGCAAAGCTCTAGGTACATGTTTGACTTGTATGACTGCACATATGGTGTGACTCTACATTGTGTGCAACCAGAGAAATGAAAAGTTGTGCTCCATTTGTGTACAATGAAAAAAAAATCTATCTCTTCATTTCGGACAAGAGCACTCAATGTTTTTATTCACCTCCACAGAGAACAAATTACTGATCATCTGTGCATAGGACTGCATATATAGCTTAAGTAATTTCTCATCTCTTCTATTCTAGGAAGCATATTGAAATAGAAATATATATTATTATATATTATTATATCAATGACCTATCAATTACTTTAATTTTTAGAAGTGAATCATTAGAAAACTTTGACATTATAATTGGTAAAATTATTGTTAAGGGCTGGTGGTAGCTCAGTGGTAGAGCACTTGCCTCGCATGTGTGGGGCACTGGGTTTGATCCTCAGCACCACATATAAATAAATATAGATATTAAAAATATAAATAAATATAGATATTAAAAGAAATTATTGTTAAAGTGCTTATGTCACTTTACAAGTGACCCCAGTGAATTGCATGTCCAAAGAACTGAAATCTGTTAGTGTATTTAAAAGATATCTTAATTGTCAAGAACCTGGGACACTCTTTCCTCTTCTATGCTGTTCACTCTTTCAGAGAACAGAGAAACACTTTAAGGAAAGGGTGTGACTTTTTGTGGTGAAATAGAAATAGCTCCTGTGTTATTCTCTCCATGTAAGACTAGTATAGGCAGAGATTTTGCTAAGAGAAATGCCAATAAATAAGAAGTAGTTGGTATAGTGCAAGGACATGTGCTTTTATGCTCTAGAAAAACTAGGTTCCTGGTTCTTGCACAAGGACTTGGAGAGTTTTAAAGTTTCGTTTAAAGGGTTGTTATAAATTTCAGCATTTTTTGACCATTCACTGCATGTAATATACTTAACAGGTTGTAAATCCCAATATAGAAAAATACTTCATTCAAGAATTGTGACACAAGTTAATGTATTTATGCTCAGAATATTTATTGAGTGCCCACTATATTTCATGATGTTCTAGGGGCTAGTAATGCAGTAATGACAACAAAAGTTCCTGTCCTCCTTGAATTTATGAGGAAAAAAAGACATTAAGAATCCAGGCAAAGGATTTTATAGGAAGAAGACAACAGGAGAAGTCAAAACGTTTAATGATTTCCTTTATGACAAAGATATTTAAACTTTCTGATTTCTCTTGTTTTGTCTTGAATCAAGAAACATTTTTAGCATATTGATTCCATGTAATAGGATTTCATCTGATAGTGAACATATTTGGCCCATCTGTCACATGTATAGAAAAACTCATCTGCCTAAAAAAGGAGAGAATAAAGCATAGAGGAGGAGTCATTCACTCATAAAATCAATAAATATTTAAGTATGATATACTATTCTAGGTACTAGGGATGCAGCAATGAATAAAACAGAGTCTCTGCCTTTGGGGGTATGTATACTAGGTGGAGGGAAAAGGATGATCAAATAAATGTTTAATACAATGTCAACCTAAAATTTTATATCCAGTTAAAACATAATTGGAGAAACTAAATATTGATACTTCCTACTAGAGGATGTGCTTAATAATTAAATGACACCATAAGAAAAGAATGAGATGCAAAAAATAAAAATAACATAAAGTAAAATTGTGATGGGAGAGGTACATACATGGGACAAATCTAAATTAGAATTAATTATATAAAGCAATAATATAAAAATAACATGTAGCTAAAATACTAATGGTCATGGCATGTATGATGGAATAGGTAATCTTAGGTGAAGTATCCTAGGTCATCATTGTATTCAAAATCAAGGTAAAAACATTTATCAGCTTTAGATGTTCATGTTAAGGACATCCCTAAGGGAATATATGTGGATTGTGTTATTCCCAAATGCAACACAGAGGAAAAAGTATATGAAAGTTTATGTAATGCAATAGAAAAACAACAGCAAAAGAAAAAGAACAGATGTTTAAATTAAAATAAAAAAGATTTTTCAAAAACATAAAAGAGAAAATAAGTATGAAATAAAATGGTAGAAATAAATACAAATGTATCAGTAAATACAATCAATATAAATAGGCTAATCTGTTGAAGGAAAGATTATAAGATTGTATAAAAAATAATAAAATGTACCTGAATGGAATTTATAGGAAACACATCTAACATGAGGACACAGAAGGGTTGTATGTAAAAGAACTTTTACAGTAAGACAAAAAAATAAATAAATAAAAAATATACCATTTATGATCACTTTGAAATAACTATTATGTTTCCAAGTTCAGTTTTTTGAGAAAAGTAATAGGTGACTAATTAGAGCATTTGGAAATATATATATATATATAATTCATGTATACATATGTACACATATATGTTATGTAAGCTCTAGAGTATGATTTTTAATCCATTTTAATGCATCTGTGCCAATTTCATTGAAATATTTGCAGAATTGAAAATTTGGGATTTAATGGGTTAAGCCAGTAAATTCATTTTTTATTTGTTTGAGCCATTTTAAGTTGACTCAGCTGAAATGATCTTGCTAGAGTTGGTAGGCTTAAGTCACAGTCTCAGAGAGATTGTTATCATAGAAACCATGATCATACAGTAAATTTCTTAAAATGTTGCTGTCTATAAAGATGAACGTGACTAATAAAGCCCATGTGCACCCAGTGTCTTTATGCCGCTTTCATGGAAACATTTGAATCACAGTAATATTTATATCTTTTAAGAATTATAAAAAATGCAAAGAGATTCTTCTTTCATTGTTCTGTTGAGTAGAAACAAAGCTTGAGGGCTAAAAAGGGGAAAATGATGTAGGGTCAGAGGGAGACTGAATATTGTCAGTCAAGTACCAAGGGTGCAGAGAATTCTACAAAATTAACTCTTGCCTCATCCTCCAGATTTTTGGAAGCAATTTTTAAAATATATTTTTGGTTGTTGATGGGCCTTTATTTTATTTGTTTATTTATATGCAGTGCTGAGAATCAAACCCAGGGCTTCACACGTGCTAGGCAAGTACTGAGCCACAACCCCAGCCCTTATGAAAGCATTTTAAACAAATAGTGTAAACTGTTTAAAATTCTGTTATTTTACTCACTAAAGATTTTTGCTAGAATAACTTACTAAGAAGAGAGATTCAAGAGAGTCTAAAAGCCAGGAGACACAAGACATCACATTTTGTGTTTTAAGAATTTTCAAAACAGGAGAGACCAGCTGAGTGTGGTGGTGCATGCCTGTACTTTCATTGACCCAAGAGACTAAGATGAGAGGATGAAGGATCCCAAGTTTGGCCAGTCTAAGCAACTTACCAAGGCTCTAAGCAACTTAGTGAGACCTTGTCTCAAAATAAAAAAATAAAAAGGATTGGAGGTGTGGCTCAGTGGTACAGCACCCCTGGGTTAGATACTCAGCATAGGAAAAAATAAATAAAAGAGATGAGAGAGAGGGAGAGAGAGAGAAAAAGAGAGAGAGAGAGATTTAAAAGTGAAATAAATACCAATACCCAATGACTTTGTCAACAAAATGGCCTATAGAAGTAGTAAAAGTAGTTCTCAAAATTAATTTTAGCATTGAAAACTTCAATATTTAAATTAGACAACTGATGAATTTGTAAGTACAATTTTTTTTTAAGTTTAACTGTATGACATTTACTTATTAAAAAGAGGAGGGAAGCTGGGCGTGGTGGCGCAAGCCTGTAATCCCAGCACTTAGGGAGGCTGAGACAGGAGAATTGCCAAGTTCAAAGCCAGCCTCAGTAATGGCGAGGCGCTAAGCAACTCAGTGAGACCCTGTCTCTACATAAAACACAAAACAGGGTTGGGGATGTGGCTCAGTGGTCAAGTGCCCCTCCAGTACCAAAAAAAAAAAAAAAAGAGGAGGGATACTCTTTTGATGGCCACACAAAAATATTAAGATCAAGAGTTATGGGTGACAGTTCCACTCTTACTAACATGAACATTTATTTCTCTGTTTATTACAATTTTGTAGGAGTAAGATAAATATTTGCACATAGTAATTTCAAGAATACGTTTCAATTGAACTAACTCAGAAAGCTGAGAAAAAAGTAGATTTTTGAAATTTTTATTTCAAGAATGTCTATTAATGGAATGAATTTTTGTAAGTAGAAATGTTAGAGAAGGAGGAACTGTTACAAGGATTGCTTTAAATACCTATAATAGGATACAATATTGTGTTTTTGTTATATACATGGATAATTTGCCTTAATAGAGAATTTGCCAGACTGATGCTTCAGAACTTTTAACTGGCACTTAATTGAGTAAGATGTATGTGGTAAATTTGTGCTCATTCATATAATTTTATGTCAATAAACACTTGCTGATATGTCTTAATTTTTTATTTTTATTTTTATTTTTTTATTTTTTTATTTATTTTTTTTTAAATATTTTTTTAGCTGTAGATGGACATAATGTCTTTTTATTTTATTGCTTTGTATGTGGTGCTGAGGATCGAACCCAGGGCCTCACGCATGCGAGGCAAGTGCTCTACCGCTGAGCTACAATCCCAGCCCTGTCTTAATTTTTTAAAAAAGAGGATAGTACAGGACTGGAACTTTAAACTTAATATACATTTATAAGAAATTTGAGTAAACACACAAGGATGTGGATAAGGAAATCATAAGGATTATTCACAAATATCCCAGTTCTCTTCCTGGATATTTGGTAAGTTATGGCAATTCCCTGACACTTTTTTTTCAATATTTATTTATTTATTAGTTGTAGGTGGACAGAATATCTTTATTTTATTTTTATGTGGTGCTGAGGATCGAACCCAGTGTCTCATGCATGCTAGACGAGCACGCTACCACTGCGCCATAACCCCAGCCCCTCCCTGGCACTTTGAAGGTAGTTGTGGCATGTACCTTGTAGTGGTCAGTGAAACATGAGCAGCAATAATATACATCACTTTAGCAGATGTTTCAAGAGCAAATGCCAGTGTACAATTCTCTATTTCCTTCTCCCTGCTATAGTCATCAAAGAAGCACATTGAAATGGATCTCCATCAAACTCAATTCCTGAGTAATAAAGAACAGAACCCGGGGCTGGGGTTGTAGCTCAGTGGTAGAGCACTTGCCAAGCACTTGTGAGGCACTGGGTTCAATCCTCAGCACCACATAAAAAAATAAATAAAGCAAAGGTATTGTGTCCATCTACAACTAAAAAAAATTAAAAGAAAAAAAAATAAAAGAACAGATTCTTACTGATCTGCACTGGACATGTATAAGAGACCATGTATAAGTAGAAGAGGAGAACAGAGAGAGTGGGACAGACTTGCAGAGAGAATCAGAGATGCCTGGAGAGAAAGATAAAAGAGAGAGGCTCCTGTAACCCCAGCACTGTGGGAGGCTGAGACAGGAGAATCGCCGAGTTCAAAGCCAGCCTCAGCAACGGCGAGGCACTAAGCAACTCAGTGAGACCCTGTCTCTACATAAAACACAAAATAGGGCTGGGGTGTGGCTCAGTGGTCGAGTGCCCCTGAGTTCAATCCTCAGTACCAAAAGAAGAGAGAGAGAGAGAGAGAGAGAGAGAGAGAGAGGAGAATGAGAGAGAGAAGAGAGAGAGAGAAGAGAGAAGAGAGAGAGAGAGAGAAGGGAGGGGAGAGAGAAAAGCTGATCCTGGAATTCTCACTTCCCAAGTCCCATGGGTTCTAATACTAACCCCCACATTATCCTGTGGAGCATGATAGAACTCTCTATCTTTAAGCAACAACTACAAGAAGTCTAAATAAAACATTATTTTCACTTAGCAAGGTAAAGTTAATATTCCTCAAAATAAATATTGAGAATTTTGCTGAGTCAAGAGATGCATTTTAATAATTGCCAAATGTCATCTACTAACAAGGCAAATACTTTTCACAGTTTTCCTCCTCCTCATCCTACTCTACCTTCTCCCTCCTTTACCCCATCTCCTTCCATCATCATATCTAAAAGTTTTACCCAACCAGAGATGGTTATTCATTCATTTTTTATTTTTCCATTTATTCTCTTTTTCTCATTTACTTGGTTCTCATTTATGTTGTACAAAACATTTATATTGATTGAAATGAACTATAAATATAAAAGCAAATAAGTGAATACACAAATCATTATTCATTCTAAGAGTAAGATTTTGAACCTTTAACTGGATCAACTTAGATTTTTATTTATTTATTTATTTTTACAGTGCTGGGGATTGGACCCAGGACCTGGTACATGCTGGGAAAGTGCTCTACCACTGGGCTATATCTCCAGCCCTTAGATTTTATTCTGATATGCAATATAAATGTAGGCTTAATTAATTATTTAAAAACATTTTTTTTTAGTTGTCAATGGGCTTTTATTTTATTTATTTATATGTGGTCGAATCCTGTACCTCACATGTGCTAGGCAAGCGCTCTACCACTGAGCCATAACCCCAGCCTTAATTAATTATTTTTTTTCCAAAATGGTTGACTAATTATCCTGACATGCTATTGAATAATCCTTCCTTTTCCCACTAACTTGTTATGCCTTTTTAGCATTATTTTTATTTTCTGGTGCTGAGGATTGAACCCATAGGTACTTAATCACTAATTCCCAGCCATTTTTATATTTTTATTTTTGAAACAGGTTCTTGCTAAGTTTCTTAGGGTCTCACTAAATTGCTGAAGCTAGCTTTGAACTTGTGATCCTCCTGCCTTCGCCTACCGGGCTGCTGGGATTACAGCCATGTGCCACCATGCACAGCTCATCATTATTTTTGACCAAATATAATTGAGTCTTTATTTCAAAGTATCAATTTTACATTTATCTGTTTCTTTGCCCCAGGATGATTTTTGAAAAGATAAATCGAATATAACAAAATCTGATTATCAAGATAACCCTTAAGTGTTGCTGCTGTGTATTTAGGAAGAAAGTATCAAAATATCTATGATGGCCGCAACTGACTTTCAGTTGGTTCTGCAAAAGACAGAGAAAGAAGGTGAACAGCAAAATGTTAATATGGTCAATCTAGTGTCCATCCTACTAGTCTTTTAACTTTTATGTATGTTTGAAAAGCCCTTTTGGAGGGTGAATTTTTTTATACTTTTCCTTAATGAAAATTTAAAAACAGGTATAACTTCATGTACTAAAGTAAGTTTGAAATGTTACAAAATAAAGGTGCAGGAAATAAAAAACAATTCATTTTAAGTGAGGTTTGAGATTTGGTTCAATGTTTAGGAGAAAAAATTGGTATCAAATTTTTTTGTTGTGGCATTTTCTAAAATATTTGGGCTAGGAGTGTTCTAGTGTACTATGATCAATAGTAGAGCATTTGCCTAACATGCGTGAAGCTCTGGGATCAATCCCCAGCAACACACACACACACACACACACACACACACACACGTGATATTAGTTTTCTTTTGTTTTAATAGGCTCCATGAGAGATAGGTTAATGATAAGAAAAGCAGATCTGATTGAATAATTTACCTTGTCACTTATATTTTGGGACCTTCGTAAGATAAGAACTATTTAAAACTAATATTGGATTTCTCAATTCTGAAAGTTATACGTTGTTATAGTAAAGTGAAGTCCAGATTTAGTGTGTACATAGTACTTTAAAATGTTTAAAATAAATTTCTGATGCTGAACTTTAATATAAAAATAATACAAACTCTAATTTCTTTGAATTATATAACAACATGTAAGTACTACGTTGCCCAATGCTTTGTTAGCATTTCCTATGACTCCTTATAGTATAAAATTATTATCTTAACCACTTTTGTGTGCTATGGCAATTGACATCTTTCATACATAACTATTAATATTACTCCCCATATTTTCCCTTTGAGATTCAGATTCATTGATCCACAAAACCCAAGTCTTTTTCTCTACCTTCTTTAATAAAATATTTGTTTTTACAGTATATCCCAGCAACCATAATTCCTCTGTCCTCACCCAAAAGCAATTTGGATTTTTTGTCCTATGTTAATAATTGAGATGCTGAAAAGTGCTGGAAACCTAACTTTACTATTTAGCTACACATCTAAGGAGTATTTGTGTGTGTGTGTTTCTGAAATCCTTTAATATTCTCAATTTTAAACTTTTATTTTGAACTTTGAGCCTTGGGGAAGGGCCTTTAGTTTTAGTTCGTTTTCAGTAACTCTTCCATTTTTATATAACAAGTTTAAAACAGATTTTATGACTAACATTGAATCAAACATTTGGAAATAGCAATAGACAAAGTCAGGCTCCTGAGAGCTGTCATACCACAACCTAACTTGACTTTTGGTCCACAATAGGTCACTATGGTCCACCTTCTGTAACTGTTGACCCTGACATGGTTGCCAACACACAAATCAGACCTTGCCATTCTTCCATAACTCCCAACCACCACCTAAAAGTAAAATCAAAATTCCTTAGAGGCAAAAAAGAAGAAAAAAAGAAAAAAGAACCTTCTACCATCTGGCCTCACCGTTCTCATTTATACCCTTCTCAAAATGAACAGACACTGGAGCCACACAGAGGTGCTGGTCAATCTCAACAATTATTTTCCATGCCAATGCTTTTGCCCTGGCCTGTCATCTCCATTTAGAATGTCCTGTCCTCTCTTCACCTCCTCACTCCAATTCCTTGTATCCTTCAAGAAATAACCCAAAGTTCACCTCCTTAATAACACCCCCTTCGGGGCTGGGATTGTAGCTCAGCGGTAGAGTGCTTGCCTCGCATGCGTGAGGCCCTGGGTTCGATCCTCAGCACCACATACAAGGCAATAAAATAAAGACATTGTGTCCATCTACAATTAAAAAATATTAAAAAAAAATAATAACACCCCCTTGTTCAGAGTTCCTGGCAAAATCAGTCACTTCCTCCTCTAGGAACTAGATAATCATAATCTAGTGGGACAGAGAGACAAGGAAACAAATAGTCAAGCCCGCGGTCAAAAAGACTAAGAACTCCTCAAAGACAAAAGACGTTGTTTATTCACTTCTGGGCCCCCACAGCATCTGCCAAATCACACGATAAGCAAATGTTGAATTTAACTGGATCATATGAAAAAGTTTAATAATTGCATTTTCACATCTAAAATAGTAATTGTGTTTCTTTGTAAAGCTATCAGTTCATAATTTGATCTTTAAAAACCCACGAGCTAGACACAGTAGCCTACACTCCTTTGACCCAGCCACTTGGAAGGCTGATATAGAAGCATTGCAAGTTCAAGGCCAGTCTGGACAACATAAAAAGACACTGTCTTCCCACTCCCCCACCCGCAACCCCCCAAAAGAAAAGAAATAAAAACCTCACAAAGTGGTTGCTAAAGTTTTGCAAATAAATGTATATCTCATAATTTTAAATAAATTTCAGTTAAATTTATATAGTTGTTTGTTTTTTTTTTTACTTCAAGATGAGTTCTGTATAGTTCATAGAACCTATGTAAACATCTCTGGGTAATTTGAAAATATATAAATCATGGCCAATCAGGCTCACACTTGTATCCCCAGTAACTGGGGAAGCTGAGGCAGAAAGATTATAAGTTCAAAACCAGTCTAGGCAATTTAAGGAGATTCTGTCCAAAAAAAAAAAAAGGTGTGGGAATGTGGAGCTGGGAATGTAGCTCAGTGGTAGAGTATCCTGGGATTCAATCCCAAGTACTCTCCTGCCCCTCCCAAAAAGAAAGTATGTAAATTGTAGAAACAATTTGAATGGCTAGCTGAGATACAAATATTAAAGAATAAGATGGTGCTTAAAAGAAAAAAAAAACTTGCCTGAAAGAAACTTTATTTTTTTGTGTGTGGAAACAAAACCCTGAAATATTTAATGAAGCATTGCAAAATAAACCTCTCCACCCCATCCCCAGAGAGGCAGAGTCAAGGTTCAGATTGACTTTGTTTAGAAACGTTGGAACCATGTTTTTAAAGAATGAGAGAGGTTTGTGAAGACTTGCTGCCAAAGCACATCACAAGCTTAACATGTGCTTACTGCCTGCTCTCAAAAACTAGTGTCCATGAGCTGGCCAGCTGCTAGCATTCGGGGTACCCTCTAGCTAGTTAAGTCTCAAACTGAGTCACATCTTCACTTCCTGAAATAAGCTCCAGAAACTTTCTGCTGTCTTCTCTGTCTCTCAGATATTTTTGTCAATTCTGTTTTATAAAATACCTCAATTTTAACAGTAGAGTCATGACTAAAATTTATAAATATAAAATAAATATAATATTTGTAAACATTAAAACTTTCCTAAGCTATTCACTTTCTTGAAAAACTTCTCATCCTGTGTACTTTGTTTTAACGACCATCTTAAGTCTCAAAAAAGTTAGTCTTAGCAGTCACAGCTAACATGTATTAAATGCTCCAATATGCCAGGCACTATGCTATGCTTTTTTTTTTAATCACCTTTAAATCTCACAGGAATTTCTGGGGGATGAAATGACTTGAACACATTTTTCTGACCTCTCCCTTCCCCCATCTCAATTCCTTACTGGAGCAGAATTCAAGGACAAAAAGCAACTACTAAAAACCTTTGGAGGTAATCTGTGCTTCTGAGAACAACCATGAGTTTTCCAGAGGAGAAGATAAGTGTGCAACAGATGAGGTCTGTGGCCTGGGAAAGCTGACTCCTTTCTCAGAAGAAAAGGGGCCTACACAGGTAGATGTAGTCATTCTCTTTCCAGGCATCTGGAGGCAAAGTGTCTCTCATACTTGGACAGTCTGAGAACAAATAAGTTCCTTCTTCCCTTCTTTCAGTGAAAGGGACCCAGTTTGCCAACTTATCTGGCTTTGGGCCAGAATATAGTTCTTGAAATGTTCTAGGACTAGAAGCAATGACATTAACTGGGAACTTAGAACTTGTTAGAAACACAATTCTCAAGCCTTTCTGCAGGCCTTTAAATCAGAAACTGGAAGTGTATTTTAATACATATTTAACAAGATTGTGGTAAACACTCAGGTTTGAAAACCAATAGGTTATCAGAGGAGACAGCTTTGTGTGTGTGTGTGTGTGTGTGTGTGTGTATGCATTCATACACTACTAGGAATTAAACCCAGTGGTGCTTTACCTCTGAGTTTTATCTCCAACCTCTTTTTATTTTGTATTTGTATTTTGAGACAGGATCTCCCTAAGTTTCCCAGGCCATCCTCCTGCCTCAGCCCACAGCCACTCATCCCTAGTTGCTGTGATTACAGATTGTGCCACTACACCCAGCTTGAGCAGACAGTTTAATTTTGTCCACTTGTTTGGTTTATTAATGTTAGAGAAACCTAGACCACCTAGCCTGTAAAAATGCTGAGGAACTAATATACATTAGAAAAGCACAGGAAATTATAGTACATACGAATTTATTAATTTGGTGGAGATTCAACAACTGATCAATCAGAAAGGAGCAGAAAAAATAGTCAAAGACAGATTATAACTTCAATCATAATAACAACTTTCTTAGTGCTCCTGATAAAAATTGAGGTTTAAAAGGTTAAATAATTTGCTCAAGGTCATACTACCAGTAAGTAACAGAATCAAAATTTGAATTCAGGGCTGTCTGATCTGATTCTAAGTTCTCTGCCTTACTCTCCATTTCTTAATTAAGTATACTTCAAACTGTTTCTATGGAATCTTTTTTCTTTAAACTTTGTTTTAAATTGTGATAAAGCATTGCAGAGAACACATAAGAAAAATGAAATGTTTGTGTATATGTTTTATATATATGTATTTATGTTTCTTTTTTTAGTATTTATATATTTCTATACTGCATATATAATATAAATATCAAGAGAGAAAAATTTGTGTTTATATATATTTCATTACATAGCCAATTCCCATGTAATCACCCTCACCCGGAGGAAAAAAGAAGAACATTGCAGCAAGCCCCTAAATTCCTCTCTTCCCCCTGAAGGACACCATAAATTTGACACTTTGATAATTTTTTCCTTATTAAATCACCTCTATAATTATTTTCAAACAACATAGTTAGTTGTTCCGTTACCCTCTTTTAAACTTTATGTGAAAGAAATCATACTGTGTATATTCTTTTTGGCTCTGCTTCTTTTGCACAAATTCATATTTGTGACATTCACCCATGTTATGTGTAGCCATAGTTCATTGTCATTGTTATGTAGTGTTTTATTGAATTAATAATAAACATTTTATTTATCCTGGAATCCTTTTGTCAATTTGTGCTACCACTCTCCTAATTCAGACATTCATTAAATGACTTCTTAGTACTTTAATTATCCTTGGGACCCCTAACTATTCTGCTTATCTCTAGGCTCTCCCCTGCTGAAGCCAGAGAAAGCTTTCTGAAGGTCAACACTGATCGTGTCTATCTTGTAAAAAAGGAATTATAGGAGAAGAAAAAAGGCTGAGAGGTAGGCAGTGACCACATTATTCAGGATATTGGGAACTATTTTAATGATTACAGGTTTTATTGCAAGGGCTGTTGTTGTGAGCAAGCTATGCTATTAACATAGACTGGACATGTGTTCTCTCCACAATATCAGAATTTATTGAATAACAATAAATTCACAAGCTACATCATTTTCATTGGCTTTAATTCACCAAATACTCATGGTTCACTTGGTAGCCATGAGCAGGGTAACCATAGGTTCTTTTATTGCATTCCAATCTTATTGTCTAAGATCTGAAACACTCAAATCACATATCACACTTTACCCAATGATGTATGATTACAGAACAGTGAAGAAAGAAAGGGTCAAGGTGTCCACAGTGTTTCAAGAGGCTGCACTGAGAGCTAAGGCAGACAGAAGATATAAATGCAAAGAGTCACTGCAGGTGGTCAGATAAGATTTTTGAACTAGCTAAGAACTTGTTCAGGGTGCAGAGTGTTCCAGGCCCAGAATTTGTTCCAGGTGAGGGTCCAGATGGCAGGCAGTTTCAAAGTGGACTGCATCAAGCAAGGAGCTTGAGTTGAGCCAAATCCGCAGGGATGAAGTTGGGAGTTTGTTGTCTGTTGCTCCTGTGAGGAGTTTACTAGATGGTCTAAGATGCTGCTGTGCCACTATCTTGGTGCCTCTCCTTTTATGTATCTTAGGTGAGGGGGGTGCATCATTCACAGGTCCGGTGCTTTTTATAAACTCCCAGGTGTGGTTTTTCTGATATGGGTTTCATATGCTCCTGCATCTATGTACTTCTAATTTAATTTGATAAATTCACATGTAGTCATTTTTTATTAGCATGATTAATTAATTTATCAGTTTGTGTTTTATGAATGCTGTGCACTTAGGGTGGTTGATGTTAATTATTATTGTTTTGATAAATTCTGTATGTCTAATTTCTGGTGGTAATCTATTTGTTCAGACAAGTCCCTAAATCATTCTGCCTTTGCACTTGGATTCAAAATAACTCAGGGCTAGGCACTGATGTTCTATATAATGTGGAGTAACTCAGAGCCAGGCACAGCCTGCTCTCCACACAATAATGAAAACCTCTTTCTAGTTGATAATTCTGACTTTTTTCTAAGTTCAGAGGACTCCTACCCCAGAGTCCCCAAACCATCCAATTGGACCCCTTTGATAATTATCCTTATGAGAATCCAATGAAGTTTTCTAGAGTTCTATTATGCTCTGGCCCACAGCCCACTGGGATTATAACTGAACACAGTGGGTTCACCCCTGGATGAGTACTAAGCCAGTGAGCACAACCAAGAGATGAGAAAGTGAAAAGAAGTTTATCACTTGCACCGGTAAAGAAGAGCACTGAGGATAATTCCCAAAGCAGTGTCTCTTCCATAACAAAAAAAGCAAGGGGCATTTTTTGGGGGAAACTCATGCATGTTCATTTTGGAAAGTCTTGTCATCATGTGTGGAGATGGGCACATTCCTGAGCATGCTGAACTCAAGGTCATACTTTTTCATACTTCACATGTTGAAAATGGGCAGGAACAGATCTGGGTGGGTAATTTAGCATTATAATGAGAGTACAATGAGCAAAGTTTAGGTCATCTAAAAGAGTGGGTCAGAGTAACTGAGCAATTTTGGCTTGTTCCTAGTGTTTTTTTTCTGGAGGGCCTTACCTGAAACAAAAAAGCAACTTGAAGAAATGTTAACAGTCATTTAAAGGAGCAGCATTTTTCTCTCCACCTTCCACCGTACAAGTATAGGAATTTGCCCCTAAAATTCCTGCTCAGCAGCTAACAGGATTCCATCAGCTGCTTGTTAAGTTCTCTCAGCCCCTGCCCCATTGTTTGCCAATTCTGTCTTTCATTTCTCTATAATCAACAATTAAGTGATGAGCATATCTCACAGGAGGGGCTTATAAGTTAATGCCCTTAGGGATAAAATGCCAAGACTTTTGATAGTGTAATCATGAACATTCAATTATACTAAAAGTGGAAAGTGAAACCAAAAAATGAACTAATGAACAGAGAATCCTACGATTTAGTTCAAAATCTCACCTGAGTGCTGAGGACACTCGAGGCCTTTTGAGTGTCTTAACACCTCTGATTCATACCACCATTAAGTGTGACAGGAATCACATGTTGTTAAAGCAAGAGCTATAGACACAAATCACAGACTATCATTTTAGTGTAGGGGTTGTCGAACTTTCTCTAACAGGCCAGATAGTAAATCTCTTCAGCTTTGCAGGGCATAGCATGTCTTCCAACTTCTCTTGCTTTGCAAGGTGAAAATAATCACAATTGGGCCTGGCAGTGGTCACAAAAAATTGCACTGGTGGTGGCCAAGACTTGGGCCCGAGCCTGTAGTTTCGCAACCTCTGCCTTAGTGCCCACAGTTTCAGTTCTCATTGCTGTTAGTTGTTTGGGTTTTTTCATCCATTATTTTTATTAATATCTAATTTACATTCAATAAAATGCAGCAGCCTTTTTGGGGGGGGGTACTGGGGATTGAACCTGGTGGTACTCGACCATTGAGCCACATCCCCAGCCCTATTTTGTATTTTACTTAGAGACAGGGTCTCACTGAGTTGCTTAGCACCTCACCGTTGCCAAGGCTGGCTGGTAAACGCAATCCTCCTGTCTCAGCCTCCCGAGCTACTGGGATTACAGGCGAGTGCCACTGTTCCCCGCTGCAGCAGTTCTTGAGTACAGTATTTGATGAGTTTTTGACAAATGATTCACCTGTGTGATCAGGATACTGTTCAAGATTTAGAACATCCCCCTTGCCCCAGGAAATGCCTTGTAGTCAGTCACCATCCCTCCCCCAGAGCTTAACCACTGTTCTGATGTCTATGCCCACAGATTTCATTTTGCCTATTCTTCCACTTCATGTAAATAAAATTACACACTGTCTATACGTCTGAACATGTCTTTCACTTTTTGTAAATATGTTTCAGCCTCACAGTCTTTGAATGCCTGTTCAATGTTTGCTCTGAGATTCACCCATGTTATTGAGATACCAGTATTTTGTGACAAGTTTAGTCTTTCTTGCAGGTCAGTATTTCATTGTATGAATATACCACTGTTTTATGAATATATCTATATTAGTTTCCTAGGGCTACCTTACCTTAATTACCACAAGTCTGGTGGCTTAAAATGACATCTCACATTTCTGAAAGTCAGAAGCCTAAAATCAAGGTGTTGGCAAGGCTGTGCTCCCTCAGAAGAGCCTGGGGGAGAATCTGTCCTTGATTCTTTCAGCTTCTGGTGGCTCCAGGGGTTCCTTGGCTGTGGCAGCGTAACTCCATTCTCTGTCTTTCTTTGCACCACCTGCTTCTCAGTGTCTGTGTGTCTGTCTTCTATGCAGACAGTGTCACTGAATTTAATACCCATCCTATTCAAGGATGACCCCATCTCAAGATTCTTAATTGAATCTACAAAGATCCTTTACCCAAATAAGGTCACACTCACAGGTTCCAGATGGACACATCTTCAGAGAATCACCATTCAACTCACTGTAAAATCAGAGCTTATCAACTCACCTAATAATACCGTCTAAGCTATTTTTTCCTTTTCTTTTTCTATTTTGAATAAAGCTGCTCTGAATTTTTTTTTTAGTTGTCAATGGACCTTTATTTCATTTATTTATATGTGGTGCTAAGAATCGAACCCAGTGCCTCACGCATGCTAGGCAAGTGCTCTACCACTGAGCCACAACCCCAGCCCTCTGAATAGTCTTATATAACGCTTTCTGTAGATGTTTTCAGTCTCACAGTCTTTGATTGCCAGTACTAATTATTTTTATGTAAAATGTGATTTTATTTTTAGTAATAATTACCCATGATAACATTTTTCATTTTGGCAGGAATTTCTGTAAGAACTGATCAATCTGCATACATATGTCTTCAATATTTTGTATAAGTGAAAACATAATAATGTCAAGAGATAGGATATGGAATTCTACTGTCTCCTCATTTTTGTTTCTTAAGACACTATTAAGAAACAAACAAGTTTCAGCCTTGCTTTTATTTAACTTCTTAAAATAACAATACCTGATTAAAGTGAAAGCAAAACCAAAACAAAACAAAACAAAGCTTGCTTTTGGGTCATTCTTTCCAATTTTGTTATGTTACTTGATGAGCACTTGCAACAGTTACCTCGAATAAATTTTCCCATTACCTCGAATAAATTTGATATATTTTCTCATTTGGGAATGACTGACACTGACCATTCCACTGGCATGAAACTTAAATGCAGCTATTCAATTAAAAAAAAAAAAGCCATCCATCTGAGCTACACTCTCACCCTTCTATTCTGATAGGCCCAGCTTTAACAGCACTGCTGGGATTTGGATTAGAGGCTTTCTGCCTGTCTGGCTGCCCCTCTACATTGAAAGCTTCATAGAGGGTAGGGCCTCTCTCATGCATCTGTGTATCCTCTAACTCCAGATGCAGCCCTGTGCTTTCTTAACCTTTCAAGTGTTTTCCTGACAAAATAGTGCCTGTGGGGGAAAAAAAATATGGGAGTATCTTCTTCATAGTAGAATAATTCTACTAATGCAGAACAGTTCCAGGTAATGAAATTTCTTAGAGATAGTTTTAATAAATGGTTCCTTTTTTAATCTATTGGAAAGTCTCTAAGACAATTATTTATTACGCAGGTGGTTTCTTATTGAATTTGCTTCCTTTATACAAGAATTCTAGGAAATTGGTGATTGGGTACACTACTCACTTACAAAAGCAATTTAAAATACTACCTATGTTGGGCTAGGATTGTAGCTCAGTGGTAGAGCACTTGCCTCGCATGTGTGAGGCACTGGGTTCGATCCTCAGCGCCACATAAAAATAAATAAATAAAGATATTGTGTCCATCTACAACTAAAAAAAAATTTTAAAAAAATACTACCTATGTCCTATTGGCACTTGGCAAATGGAATAGAGAAAAACAGAGAGTTCTCATTATACTTTTTAGACAGCTGTAAGAAACAGTCCAATGAGTGGTTTGCAGTTTTTTTTTTTTGAACAGGCACAGGATAATGTAATATGCTTTATCATACTACCCTAGTCTTTTGCAATGTCTATAAATAAAAAATCTTACTTACCTTTTTGAAAAGTATGAATCCAGCTTTACTATTGAAATAGACTTACTTTGAAACGTTTGTGCTAATAACTTTGGAATTTTCATTAATCCTAATTTCCATTACTTTATTCTGTTCCTTTACTTTTCAGTTTAATTTTAGTAATCCTATCTCTGAAATCAGAGTTGACAAACATGCTCTTTTGAAATCCTAATTTCTTCATTTTTGACACAGTTAGCCACAGGTTGAGGTTTAACAGAAGAGACAATGAAGATGACGACGACGCAGTCCCATGCTAGGTAGCGTAGCTCACATATTTTTTTTTTAAATATTTTTTTAGTTGTAGATGGACACAATGTCTTTATTTTATTGCTTTGTATGTGGTGCTGAGGATCGAACCCAGGGCCTCACGCATGCAAGGCAAGCGCTCTACCGCTGAGCTACAATCCCAGCCCCTCACATATTTTTAAAGACATATAAATGATATTCTCAAAACCACAATTTAAAATCAATATGCACTTTTAAACATAATTTTTTATAACTTTGTTTTACTTTTTTTTAATGTAGGCTGAGGATTGAACCCAGTGCCTCACACATGCTAGGCAACCACTGAACTACAACTCCAGCCCATCAATATGCATTTTTTTTTTTTTGGTAGCAGGGATTGAACTCAGGGGCGCTCAACCACTGAGCCACATCCCCAGCCCTATTTTGTGTTTTATGTAGAGACAGGATCTCACTGAGTTGCTTAGTGCCTCACCTTTGCTGAGGCTGGCTTTGAACTCACGATTCTCCTGTCTCAGCCTCCCAAAGTGCTAGGATTACACTGTAATCAATAAGCATTTTAAAGTAATTTTATATGTAGCATTATTTACCATATTTGTTGTATTGTTGGCTAGTTTTTTTTAACCTCTTCTAGTTTGGAGATATTTTCAACTATAAGTAACTGAATAACAGATTAATAGATCTGAACCAAGAGGAGTCTATTTGTCTTACATAAGAATTAGGTGGGGGCTGGAGTTGTGGCTCAGTGGTAGAGTGCTTGCCTAGCATGCATGAGACACTGGGTTCGATTCTCAGCACCACATACAGATAAATAAAATAACAACTAAAAAAAATTTTAAAAAAAGTAAAAGAATTAGGTGCTTGCTGGCATTGGTTTAGCATTGGTTTATCTCTATGATTCCCTTTACCCTCTCTTCATGATCACAAGATGGATGCAAAATTTCCAAGCATCACAGCTGTTTTCAAAGAGGAAACTGGAGGCACTACTAGACAGAGCTTTTTACTTGGCTCTTTTTTTCCCTCCCTCCTTTCCTCCCTCCCTCCCTTCCTCTTTCTTTCTTTCTTTCTTTCTTTCTTTCTTTCTTTCTTTCTTTCTTTCTTTCTTTCTTTCTTTCTTTCTTTCTTTCTTTCTTTCTTTCTTTCTTTCTTTCTTTCTTTCTTTCCTTCTCTCTCTCTCTCTTTCTTTTCACCAGGAAAGACATATCTTTCTCAAATCATCCATTTAGTAGATTTTCCCTTGCAGAAATGTGTCACATGAATATCCCTAGTTGTCAAGGAGGTTGGAGAAATGAATATCTACTTCCAGTTCTGTAACTGAAGGGTGGCAAGGAAGAAAGGATTGGGAATGGCTTTTGGGTAAGCAAATATTGCACATACAAGGTTCTTGGTAAGTACATGTCAAATGACCTGTAGTTTTTTTTTTGTTTTGTTTTGTTTTTTAAATATTTTTTTTTTTAGTTGTTGATGGACACAATGTCTTTATTTTATTGCTTTGTATGTGGTGCTGAGGATCAAACCCAGGGCCTCACGCATGCGAGGCAAGCGCTCTACCGCTGAGCTACAATCCCAGCCCCTGACCTGTAGTTTTAAACAGAGCTAAAGTTCAGGATACACCCACCCTTTTATTACCTTTTTCTACTAAATTTACCTTTTTCCCCCTCATTTTAATAGCTATACTGTTTGTCAGCAAGCATTTGTCAAGTGACTCTGACGTGAAATACATTAGTATTTACTCTGTGACTGGGAAGAGAATTAGGAATGGTTTTATAGAAGACATTTATCCATTTTCTCAAGAAATATTTATTGAGAGTCTACTATGTGCCAGACACTCTTCTAGGTTTTTGACATAAATCTGTGAGCAAGACAAAAGAATCCTGCCCTTGAGGGAGACTATATTCTAACAGAGCATATTTATATTTTAAAACAGGAGTAGAATTTTCATCAATAAATATGAAAGGGAAGTGCATTTCACTCAAAGGCAACAGCATGAGCACAGACATGGAAGAGGGTGATGAGGAGAGAGATGATGGCCAAAGCACATGGATTACTTAACAAATGCAATGGTGTCTGAAGTCAAGGGAGTGGATGAGATCATCCAGAATAGAAAAGGAGAGATCAAAGCAGCATAGAAACCCTAATTAGGATGCTCCATGAAGTACAAAACTAACTTTGTGTTTGCAATTTCCCAGGTTAGGTGTTGTTTATATATGGCCTATTTTTTAAAATTACCTTTTTGTCTTGACAAAATAGATTAGCCAAATGTTGCAGAGTAGTTTAGATTCTCACTACAATGTAAGTAGGATATATAGTGGATGAAAAATTCCATTTAAGAAAAAATATTTTTCATGAAGAAATCAAAGGAAACAGATTGAAGACTCTATATTTTGTCATTTGAGCAACTGGAATATTATTTTAATATCATGTCAGTTTAATTTTGGTAAACTCCTGTCCAAAATAGCAGTTCTCTTACAGATCATAACATAAGCTCACAGCCTCATAACCACAGGTATTTTATTGGAATGATGAGCTTTAAGTGAATTAAAGGTCTTAATGTTCCGATATGAAAGTTCAGTTTCCTTGGATTTTATATAGTCACTCCTTGTAATAATTCAACAAGCACACTGGGTACCTATCATATGGATCTCCTATTGCCTTTGTTGGTTTTATTATTTTCTGACAGATGGCTTCCATAAAGTATTTGTGAACTTCATTAATTTAGTGTAACGTTGCTTCCTGAGATTTATTTTTTGACTTTAAAAGTACTGTCATTTAAAACTGAATTACAATCAAAACTCATCTTCTTTGTTTTCATCTTAAATTTCTTTCACATAAAGCAATTCTGTTTCCAGTATTCCTTCCTGCAGAATGTTTGTTAAGATTATTCAGAATTTGAGATGTGAGACAAATTGTTGTGATAAGACTTGGAGAAAGGAAACCATTCTTACAGGGGTTTTAAACTTATTGCTTTTTTTTAACTGATATGTTTATAAGAGATTAGTTGAAGTCTTTTATATATATTATTAAGAATAGAGTTCTGTGTTAATAACTTGTGGTACATTCTTGTTAAACTGCTTTCAAATTATTTTGAAATGAAATGGAAGATTTTATTCACCAGAATTCCTATGGCCTTGCCTCTCATAAATGCTGAGAGGTGGTGTTCTTCCTACTCTTTGTGTCCCCATGTGAAGGGACTTTCCCAGAATAGTAGTCCTCTGGCTTCTTACCCCACCTGGTTGGTAACGGTCAGCCATTAATCCACAGATCATACTTAGGTAGAGCTACTCTATTAACATGACCACCAATATATAAGCGGAGCTGAGTCAGTTTCAAGTTCTATTCTAGAATCTGGTTTAAGGGCAGGGATAGGTGTGAAGAAGGGCGGAGAGTGTCAGGAAACATTGACAAGTGCATTTGGCCCTCAGCCCTAATCCTCATTCCACAAACAGCTTTATCAATAATCAAAGTGATATTTTGACCTCTAACTGCCTGACTGTAATTAGGGTCACTGAGATCCCTTCCAGTTCTGAAATGTAGTGATCTTAAATGGGATTTGATGGATGAACTCACTGAAGACATATGTTCCTTCAGGTAAAATGCTTGTCAAAAAGTACATCTACTTCTTGATTTAAATTATGGTCCCTGACATTTTAATTTCTATAAGGGAGAATAAAACTGAATAAATGTGGCATTATTTGGGTAGTTTTTCTTTTATCTCAGCCAGATGCATCATGGCATAGACTCTGTACAACAAGGTTGGACCATCAGGAGATAGGCCTGAGGAAGAGAGGCTTGAAAGAAGAGAGCTATTCTGCCATGAGTTTCAAGAATTCTCCTCGGTCATTCTCCAGATGCTCACCAATGTTATTTTGCAAAGGTGGAATCCAGTCATGTTGTAGCTGAAGGAAAAGAGCACCTTCTCGGAGTAAGGAAATGAGCATCTAACTTGTTCTGAAGGACATTTCTATGCTCCAAAAGCCTGGAATAAGAACTAAGAAAACTGCTTCTTTTTAATTTGCTTGGAAAAGCATGCTACCAGCCCTTCTCTGATGAGAATTGACAGATAAAACTTCATAGTTGATCCGAATTGTATTACCAAGTAAAATATTACCTAGGATAAACCCGTTTTTGAACAAAAATTCTCCCCAAAGGAAGCTATTTCAACTCAATGTCTTTTTTCTTGCTCTGTTACTTGTAATTTTCTGGTGATAGAAGAGATTTGGAAATAGAAAATGGAAAGAACACCATGAAATTAAATATGAAAGCATGGCATTTAATTGTCACTAATGTTAAGTACATATCTAAAATTAAACATTGAAATTATGAGTAAATGTGTCCAATAATTTAAATTCCCTAAGTATGTCTGAAAATGCCTTGATGTAATTGAACACTGAATTTCATATATGGTGAGTAAAATTAAGCAGAGCTCAGACCCAAGCTCAGTAGGCAAGTTACTAGGAAATAATCTTTTTTCTCTTCTCATGTTGGTTTTGTAAAAAATAATGAAACATAATAAATAATTGTAATGTCTTAATAGCAATCTCTGTAGTATGAGCTGTTAAGAATTACAAAATAAAAAAATAAAGAAAATAAAGAGGTATGGGTTCCAACAGATGGCAAGTGCTGGTTAATTATGTAACTCAGTAACTAAGGTACTTAGGCAGAAAGCCAAAATTTTCAACATTTGATATGTGCTCATTCTATATTATTCAATAATATAATATGAAAAATAATATTTTTCTGGTTTACACTGTACAAATTTTGTGAAAAAAATACCATGCCATTTTTAGCATGTATTCCATATATTTATTGATTGGAAATAAAATAATTGATTGGAAATAAAATGAATAAACTTATTCATTGTACTTAGACCAGAAAATATATATCAGAAATTTTTCTATATTATTGTTGGCCTAGATAGATTTAAAAAATAATTTAAAAAAAAGTCTGTGGAGCCAGGTATGGTGGCACATGCTTGTAATCCCAGTGACTTGAGGGGCTAAGGCAGGAGGATTGCAAGTTCAAAGCCGGCCTCAGCAGCTTAGTGAGGCCCACAACAACTTAGCAAGACCCTGTCTCAAAAAAACAAAAAGGGGGCAGGGCTGGGAATGTGGCTTTTTGGTTAAGTGGTAAAGCACCCCTGGTTCCATGATAAAAAATAAAAATGTATGTGGAGAGGAGACACATTGCTTCAATCTAAAAGTTATCAGCAAGAGTTCTGCAAAATAATAATTCTTCTATTGTTTTTAGCACAGCCTTAAGAAAGTATTGGAAGTGACTTGGGACATTACTTTGAGCATAGAGCATTCTACTTAAACTCTACTTAACTGAAGCACTAGGTTTCATACCTGTACCTGTTCAAGAAGTAAACCCTTTTCACATGGTAATAACAAAAATCTTGGGATTTATTTTTAAATTTTCTACATGATATTTATTTTTATTTTTCATATTTAATTTATTTATTTGTTCTATTTAGGCTTACATGATAACAGTGCAATTTGATTCATTGTACATAGAGGATAACATATCAATTCTCTAGTTGTAAGTTGTATAGAATCACAACATATATGCAGTCATACATAAAGTTAGGGCTATGATGACCATCATACCCCACCACCTTACTGTCCCCATGTCCCCTTCCCCCTTACACCCTTGTGAACAGAGTTCCACCATTGTTCCCATGACCTTCCCCACATTATGGATCAGCATCCACTTATCAACGAGTACATTCGGCATTTGGTTTTCTGAGATTGGCTTACTTCACTTAGCATGATATTCTCCAAGTCCATCCATTTACCTGCAAATGCCATAATTTTATTCTCTTTTATTGCTGAGTAATATTCCATTGTGTATAAATAGCACAGTTTCTTTATCCAGTCATCTATCGAAAGGCATCTAGGTTGATTCCACAGTTTAGCTATTGTGAATTGAGCTGCTATAAACATTGAAGTGGCTGCAGCACTGTAGTTTGCTGTTTTTAAGTCTTCTGGGTATAGACCAAGGAGTGGGATAGCAGGCTCAAATTATCAATGTAGAAAGATTTATAGATCTATAAGATCAGACAGACCTGCATGTATAAAATTTCTTTCAATTACTTTACTTTTGAGAGGCCAATTCTAACTGCAAGATTGTATAATAATCCAGAAAGCTATTCAAAGCCAGATCGTTATAGTAAAACATTATCTTAGACAGGCTTATACCTATAGGTGGCCCTTTCTTCAACTTACTTTACCTTTGACAAATCAACTCCAATTGCAAGATTATACAAAAAAGAAACACAGAGAAAGACAACCAGAGAGGAGCCCCCAAACCATGGCTGATAGACAGAAACCTTTAAATTGACCAGCCAACATCTTTTCTGAGAAACTACATATAGGATCAATGCAGTATTGATCATGTTTTAAAAGGGGCAGTAACAGATACAAACAAAACAAAAACACAAACAGACAACCAGAAGGAATTCCCAAACCCAAGACCAACAAACAGATGAGAACTTAGAACAGATCAGAAGGGAGTAAATATCCCTAGGTTCTTGAGTCCCCTTAACCATGACTCCTATACCAGTGGTGCCACACATGTCCCCAGAAAGAGTGACCAGATGTTCCCACAAAGAGGAACCAGGTGCATAGAATCAAGGGTCTTGGTGTGCATACCAGAGGACTTACTGGATGGCCAAGAGTGTCATTACTTTACTGAGCTGTTTCCTTTTTCTCAAAGTGGACTATGATGGAGCAACCTGTACTATTTAGGGAGAGAAGGCAGGAGTTCTCTGAAGCCAAAGGAGCTTCTGCAACTGCTGGGACAGTCCCTCAGTCCCTCCCTTTACTCACAGGAATAGCTCCTCTGGTTTGACCCAAGGCAAACTCACCCATCTCCTAACTCTCCTGCAGTTGACTTTCAGCAAATTCACCAGCCTCCTTGTAACCTGAGCATGGAAGTGGGGTTCCTTGGAGAGCCAGGCCTGCCCAAGAAAGCAGGAGCAAGGGCTGTTCTTGGGTCCCATCTGGATCGCCAAATTTGTTGCCAAAATCTCGATCCTTGTCCCTGATGCCAACCCAATAACAAGGACATGGTTTTGAGAAAAAGGAATTAAAAAGGTTTATTGCTTAACTAGCAAAAGAGAAACACAGGGAACTCCTGTCCCAAAGGCTGTGATTCTCTATTTGTTAAATTGGAGAAAGAAAAACTTGGTCCCTGTTTCAAGAAGCAGTGTCATAAGTATATATTAGTTTGATAGGGCTGTCATGACATAGCATCACAAATTGAGTGGTTTAAAAAACAGATATCTGAGGCCAGATGTCTGAGGTGAAGATGCTAGCAGAGTTGCTTTCTACTGAAGGCTGGAGGGAAGGATCTGTTCCATGCCTTTCTCCTAGGCTTGAGATGGCTGTCTTATCTGCTTCTTCACATTGTTTTCCCTCTATGTGTGTCTGTGTCCAAGTTTCCTCTTCTTATACATACACAGTCATATCAGATGAACGCCTACAATAATGGCCCCATTTTAAGTTTATTACCTGCATAAAGACCCTATAACCAAATAAGGGCACATTCTGAGATACTGGGATTTTAGTATTTCAGCATATGAATTTTGTTGATAAGGAAAGATACAACTCAACCTATAACAGATACTAAAAGACTAGAGCCTGAATTACTATTCATGTGGTATACCAAATAAATGTATTCATGCTCTAAAAAATTACACTTGAATCCAGTGTCCAGGTTAGTGTCCAGACTTCAGCTTCAATGAGCTGCCTTTAGGGGATTTTATATTGAAAAAATTAATCAGGTAAAAACAGCACTCTAAGGGTGAGACAGAGATAGATCCATGAGGATGCTTTGAGCTGCAAGGAAAAGATATCCTCAATTTAGATCGAGTTAAGTAATAGGATATTTATGATTACACATGACCAGAAACCCTGAGGTAGAGAAGGTCTAAGGCTATTAATTCAATGTCTAAAGGACTCTTTTTCTTTCCATTGTTTCCCTCTCCTTAGTACAAAGCTCTCCTCATGAACATGCAATAGCTGCAGCAAGAGCATGCTTCATAACCCGACATGATAAAGTTCAGCATACAGTGAGAAGCTGTGGTTTTCTTCTTTCTTGTTTTAAATAGGTAAACCTTTATCAGAAGGCTTCAGCAGACTTTTCCTTCTGACTCGATGCTGAGCATACCTATGTCTAAAACAGCTACCAGCAAGGGCAATGGGAGAAACTTGATTGGGTTAGATGAGTCAGGATTTACTTCTTGGAAACAATCAGTGTCTCCTGATGCACATGGACACATAAAAAGAGGTGGGTACCTGCACAAAAGCAGGGTTCTTTCAATAGTAAGGAAGAAGAGAAAATGGAGCGGAGTAGACAGTGAACAGTATGATATATGGTTAGTCTAGCTTCATACCTCCCATATATAGAAACTGAAAAATGTCTACGTGAGAACACGAGACACATTAATTTCTTCTCCACGAGGAATCAATCCAAAGTCTCAACCAGTAATTACATCCAGCTCTAAGTCTAGAATCTCTTTGCCTTTGGCCTTGGCTTCTCGTGAACCAGGGTCCTATGGCTTAATGACAAGTTTTCCATATAAAGCATATTAAAAATATGATAGCAGAGAAGGAACAGGATAACAACAATAAAGCTATCATTTTAGAAGGGGAAAATGGAAAGTGACACTGGATGGACATTGATCTGTATCTCATACCATGTCCTATTAGAAAGAAGAGAGGACTGGGGGCCGGGGTTGTGGCTCAGTGGTAGAGCACTTGCCTAGCATGTGTGAGGCACTGGGTTCGATTCTCAGCACCACATATAAATAAATAAATAAAAATAAAGGTTCATCCACAACTAAAATATATATATATAAAGAGAGAGAGAGAGAGGACTGCTTGCTCGGTAGAGTGAGTTCCCTGGCCAGCTGATTTGGTCACCTCTGATTCTGATGTCTAGGATCTATTGCTCTCTGTATTCCTTAGTTCTGTCCTCTGGGAACATCTTCCTAGTTCATTGTTTTCTTTGGCCACATTTGAGACAGTAGTGGAGATTTTAACCCTTCCTGTTAGTGTGAGTTTGGGAAACCCATAAAAGTTCCTTAGAGATCACACTGTCACAGGTCATTTTGGGGGCTTGTTAGGCTTAGTATTTATTTGTTAGACAATTATCTTTAAAACTGAGTGAATTCCTTGGGCTGGGGTCATGGCTCAGTGGTAGAACGCTTGCCTAGCATGTGTGAAGCACTGGGTTTGATTCTCAGTTCCACATATAAATAAATAAATAAAAAAGAACCATCAACAACTAATAAATATATATATATTTTAAAAACTTAGTGAATTCCAATTTCTTTTCTTCTAGGCAATTCCACAAACCAGGAAGTACTGCAGGGAATTAGATATAGTCTTCAGGTTTGGCAACGCCAGTGTTCTAGCCACAGACACCTCTCTGAGATTTACCCATTTCCCCTTGTCCACATTCTGATGACTTCTGCCTCAGTATAATTAGAAACAATGGATTCAAGTGGAGATTTGTAATTCTACCTGGGACAAAAACAAAACCAAACTAGTTACCTTTTTGTCCAGAGTAGATTTTTAAGAGATTCAGGAGTAATTTTGGTAAGTAAATTTATCTTCTAGAGTGGGCTCCCATGTCCTTCTCTGCTTTCAGCCTAAGCTTTTCTATTTTTGGATTTTAGTGAAAGACATGAGAAGCAGCCCACACACACGACATTCCTGTTCTCACTACCATTTTCCCTAATACTCAAGTCACAGAAGGCTTTGTCTCAGGTACTAAGTGATAGTTCAGTGAAATATTTTCTAACCAGTATTTCCTCAGCCTGAAAAAATGGTACCCTCCTCACTGTCCTCTGATCTACCACTTCCATTCATCCAATTCCACAATTGGGGGAGTGTTGCTGGCAGCATTCCACATTCTGGTAGTAAATTCTTTAACAGGTTGTTTTCAGAAACAACAGTAGAATGCCCCAACTCAACGTGTTTTAAACACTGAGAATATTTGCTAGTCAGATGATAAAAAGGCTGAGAGTAGAGTACTCCATCAGTTCAATGACATTGAGAAGCAGTACCTAATATCTCCGACTTAATATTTGTTTATATGATTGATACAATGGTTGCCTGTAATTATAATTCAGTTTCATTAAATGACTGTCTAACCATTTCTCAAAAATTAAATATCCTGCCAATATCCAAAAAATGGCAATGTAATGAATATATGCCATATGAGTAGAAGTTTATAAAATTGAGAATTTTAAGAATTTCTTAAATTGTCAATGATATTTATAGAGTTGAGTGTAGATATGGATTTATACTGGTTCCTAGAAGACTAAACATTTCATTTTTATAATGTCTATTTATAAAGTCATTTTCAGCCAGCCTGTGACTACCTGGGATCCATGCTCAGGTGTTAAAATCATAGATGTGGGAGCGTATGTGAGGATCCTGGACTTTGATTTTACTCATGTATGAAGATGTAAGATATATCTTTTAATAAATCTGGAAGTTCAAACTAAAATACATTTTATTCCAAAAATATTTTCTTTTCATTACCTTAATGCTCTTGAAGTCATTTTGGCATAACATTTCCATTACAGGATTAAAATAAAAGAACATACTTCTAGAATAGCACATGGGCCTCTATCATGGTGATTCTGCCTTTGTTTTCAATGTTATTTTAATTCTTGATGTCATTCTTTTTTTTTTTTTTTGGTACTGGGGATTGAACTCAGGGGCACTCGGCCACTGAGCCACATCTCCAGCCCTATTTTGTGTTTTATGTAGAGACAGGGTCTCACTGAGTTGCTTAGCGCCTCGCCGTTGCTGAGGCTGGCTTTGAACTTGGCGATTCTCCTGTCTCAGCCTCCCCAAGTGCTGGGATTACAGGCGTGCACCACCGCACCTGGCTTCTTGATGTCATTCTTGGAAGATTTTTCTAAAACACAAGTCTGATCATGTTGTACCTCTGCTTAAACCTATCACTAGCCACTCAGAGTCCTCAGGTTTAATCCAAAACTCTAGCTCAGCCACAAGAGTCATCATGAAAGACATCTGTCTACTTTCCATTTTCCTCAGTGACTCACCTCTTTGCTCCCAGTCCATATTCCAGCCACTACTTGCAATTTCCCAATCCACCAAGCTCTTTCATGAATTTCTTTCATGCTTTTCCAGGAGCACCTACCAGCTCTTTTTTTTTTTATATATATATATTCTTCTAGGTCATTGCCAGTTTAGATGCCTCTCCAATGTAGATCTGTATCACCCAGGCTAAAAAGTGTCATTGCACTGTCCACAGCATACTGTGTTGAAGATGTTTACTTATTGATTCTTCTTCTCCACTAGAGGACCATGTCTTTTTCACCTTTATACTTCCAGAACTCAATACAATATTTGGCAGTGAATAGGTACTAAATATTTGTTGGATGAATTAATTTAGTTTTTTCTTACTTTTACTAGTAATTATGATGGCAATCATTTGTTAAGTAACCTTTATATGCAGACACTATAAGAGATGCTTTATATTATTATTTTTTTAAAAAATATTTTTTAGTTGTTGATGGACACAATGTCTTTATTTTATTGCTTTGTATGTGGTGCTGAGGATCGAACCCAGGGCCTCACGCATGCGAGGCAAGTGCTCTACCGCTGAGCTACAATCCCAGCCCCGCTTTATACTATTTATCTCATGTAATTTTAACAGTTGTCATAGGAGTAGGAATAATTATTCTCATTTTTACATACATGGAAAAAGCTTAGAGTATTATCTAAAATTAAGTGGCAGAGCTAAATCAACTCTAAGTCTGTGAGGTTCCAACTATTTGCCTTTCTTTTTTCTTTTCTTATTTATTTATTTGTTTGTTTACTTATTGTCCCTCCATACAACACATTATATTATAGAGATCCTTCTTAATTCTCTAGATGAAAAAATGGACAAGGAGGTTCAGGCCTTATCAGATCATAGCCTTCAGGATCAATACCTAGTGGCTCTTTTAAGTGTCTAGGAGTGAGAGATTGCAAATGTCAATGCTATTGCATGCAGATATTCAGGTACCAAGTAATGCTCCAAGATAAGCAGACACCATTTCCATGGCTTAGAATTATCATTCATTTTCAAAAAAGAGCCCTAGGCAGAAGCTGGGGACATAGGAAATAAGGTTGTCTTTTAGAGGATAAGATCCAGAAATAGCAATGTATTAACTGCTCAGCCAACTTGACTGGGGCTCCATGTAAGTCTCCATCCCACAAGGAATTATACTACTGAGTGAGGAACTGAAACTGAAACCCAGAGATAGAAACTTAGCTTACACGCAGGGTTAAGGGTTACTGTATGATCAACCAGGGCTCATCATATACCAGGTCTATGGCTACAAACCTAATTCTAAATTCCACTTATGATATTTTGAATATTTCTGTTGTATTTACTACTCTAGCACTAGGAACTGAAAATGGCATGTGAGGGTAAATGAGGACCCCAGTGACATCCAGAATTGGTACAGCCTATCTCCCTGATGAATCAGGCAGTGAGTCAAGAAAAGAAAAAAAATGTGCTGAGTGGCTTCCTAGGTGAGGAATTTGTGTCAAACAATTGTTAAATCCATGTCTTGGAAGAGAAAGTAGCTTTCTCTGTCTTAATCCTTTCTGAATTTGCAAAAAAAAAAAAAAAAATTCTTAGCTACAGTCTGTTGTAACTTTCTTTTTTAAATTATGTATAAATAAAAGCTCAAAGAATGTTTTAAAAATCTGAATATTTCTCCTTATTAAAAGATCTTCTTTTTCATAGAAGTAAGTGTAAAAGATTCAAATGATCTTCCTTTTGTTGCTAAATTTTAATGAATTATTTCAAAAGCCCTGTACATGTGTAGGATCTTCCTTGACTTCATCATCAGTCGGGTGGTACCTGGTTCCAAGTCTCTACAGCACTCTTCTTCCCTTAGCAAAGTCTGTTTGGTGCTAACCGTGAGCTTAGCTTACCCTGCTGTTCAGACCTAGATCAGAAGAGACATAAGGGACTCTAGCCCAATACTATGGGATTCAGCATCAAGTCACCTTTGTTGCTGGTCCAGCTCTTAAGTTCTGATAAGTTTCTGTCGTATTCTCCAAGATCCACTTGTCTATCTGCTTTGTGTTTCAGGTTAGTTAACAGAGGTTCTGCTTTGCTTTTCTGTGGCTGGTGCCTGATTTCATATCCTCAACAGAGTCCTGCTTTGTTATTATCATTCTTTACTATCACCCCTTCCCAGGGACTGGAGCTTGTCTCTGAATACCAGCCAGGTGGCTATTGTTTCATTACCTACTGTTGTAGGGACAGATGAGGCAAGACACCATATTGGAAACAGGAAGCAGGTTTTTTTTTTGACTGAAGTCAGTTCGGAGGGTATAGCTTTTGCTGTAATCAATTAATTCCCCTGAACCCCAAATTCAGGCAATTTCAGAACTTTGTACCCAGTGTGTAAGAGGAGGGACTCAGAAGTTCGCAGTCTGCAGAAGTTCACACAAAAGCAGTTTTTTCTTTTACTGTTCTGGGCAAGTTAACACTTCAAGGACAGCACCTGAGAAGGGGAGAGCTGCTTCTCCCTTTTCATTCCTCCTGCTGCCAGCTGTTACCATGGAACCCAATTAGTAACATCTTCTCTTATCTTTGAAATAAACATTTTTGTGAAGCTCAGGCCCAAGGCTTGAGGCCTTGTTAAAGGATCTGTCTTTTCCTACCACACTTTGCATTTGCAAACACACTTCTATAAAATATTATATTGCGGGGCTGGGATTGTAGCTCAGTGGTAGAGCACTTGCCTCGCTTGTGTGAGACCCTGGGTTTGATCCTCAGCATCACATACAAAGCAATAAAATAAAGACATTGTGTCCATCTACAACTAAAAAATTTTTTTTAAAAAATATTATATTGTTACTATACTAGATAGTCCATAAATGTTTGTGAAAAAAAAGTCAAGGGGCGTTCAGCACCTGGAGTGCTGATCTCTTTCAGGCCAGTGGCCAAGTAAGATAGAGCAAAAGGAAATCGGAAGTTTAACTACATTGAACTCTTTTGTAGAGACTCTTTTGCTGATAGTCCTAAGATCAATTAGGGTGCAGATTTCTGAAGAAGCTTAATTAAGATTTTCTGTGGAGGAGGGGGTGCCACTACACCACTAATAAGCATCCCTGATGCTGAGTTTCTACCCATTTGAACTTTCAAACTGCTTTCCTGTAGGTTCCACATTTTCTCCTTTTGAAGGTACTGTACTCTGAGTAACAGAACCCATGACATCAGCTGTTTGACTCTATCTATTGTCATTTCCTTTAGATTTTGTGTAGCTCTATACTTCCCCCCAGCACCCTGAGCAAGGACTGTCTACTCTCATCTCTCCCATCAAGCTTTCCTGGGCTGAGGGGTGGGTCTAGTTCTAGTTTCTGGTGCCTCAGAAACAGCTCCATCAGGAAGCAGTTCACCCAACCACATATCTAGACTTTGTCTTTAGTTAAGAGAGTTTGGCTGGGCACAGTGGCACTCATCTGTAATCCCAGTGGCTCCGGAGGCTGAGGCAGGAGGATTTTGAGTTCAAAGCCAGCCTCAGCAAAAGTGAGGCACTAAGCAACTCAGTGAGACCCTGTCTCTAAGTAAGATAGAAAAAGGGGCTGGGGATGTGGCTCAGTGGTCGAGTTCCCCTGAGTTCAATACCTGGTACCCCTGCCTTCCCCCCAGAAAACTGTTTTCTAGACTTCTAGCCTTGGTGCAAGTGAAGCAATCTAGAAATTTTGAGGCTAAATATTCCTTCAGGCTGGAAATAATTGTCAAGTGGGAACATGAGTAGAATAACAATTTCAGGTCACAATGTGCATGTTAATTCAAGTTAAAGTGTTTTAACTTGGAACTCTATATGGAACACTTCAGTCACTTCCAAACATTGATATCCTGGGACTTGATGTAATCCTACTCACATATGTTTCACATTATACAGTGTAAAGGGTAGGAAGAGTAACTATTTTCTTCAAATGAGAAACATAATGCAGAGGAATACATTTCCAAACACATGAAAATTAATTTGCATACTCTTTGCAGACAGAAAGAATTTCTTTTTATTAATTTCAGTACACTTCAAGAGTGAAAGCACAACTATGAATTCTTTACTGTAAAACCATATATTAGTCTGCTGCCTCATTTTCTCTGCCTCTGCCATCTCAGTTTTCCACAGGATAGATTTGGAATCTCACCAGGATTAAGGATAGAGGCTGGATGTGCTAAGAACACTCAGCACAGGCTGACCAGAGTCATTAACCTTGGGTCCACAGGAACAGCGATTCTGCTAAGAAACACCTAATTTACTAGGTTCTGAGATGAGCACAGGACAAAGGCAGATGCAGGCTTTGTATGATCTGAAGCTTGTATAATTTGGGGGCCCTTGTTAAGAAAAAAAATTTAATTACAGACCCAAACTGGGTACAATTATGAATATCAAAAAGAAATTGTAACAAATTAAAGTTTCTAAAAACTACAAATGTCACTAAATTTATAAAAACCAGAAAAATGACACAATATTTCTATTAAGTTTTCTGACATATCTTCATAATATTTCCCTATATTTTTGTCTACTTGTTTCTTGATCATCTTTCCATATGACAATAATATTATATTTTTATATAGAAATAAAATAGAGGAGAGTCTCTAGCATGGCTGATCAAAAATAATTCAAAAAAATTTTTTTTGTGGTTGTGTATGGACAGCATACTTTTATTTTAGTTATTTTTATGTGGTGACTAGGATTGAACCCAGCGCCTCACACATGCTAGGTAAGTGCTCTGCCACTGAGCTATAGCCCCAGCCCTGATCAAAACTAATTTTTTTATTGATAGTTTTAAAAAGTTTCTCTCAGTCTTGGCAGTCATTATTAGTCATGTCATTTAACTTTTTTAAGATTTGAGAAAATCTCTATGGAGTTTCTTTCAATATAACCAGTAGAATTTAAGAAATTTCAAATCTGTTTTTAAAATTTTTTTTTCAAATCTTAGTCTGAATTGTCACTGGTATCCTTATTGTAGTAGTATGAGTCTTATACTACCTTTTTGAATATTTTGAATATTTCATATCAAGTTATCAAGCAATTTTAATCTTTTAACAATATATTCATAGTTTTTTGAGATACATGAAACACTACCTAGTCAACTGTATTGTCCATAATACTGCTAAGGGTTGTTCCCCACAAATAGAGAGATCATTATGATCATTCTGTTTTACCCGATTCTCATCTAAAGATGGAAAATTGTATGATTGTTTAGGCAGTTTTTTGTTGCTGTGACCAAAATATTTATCAAGAACAACTTAAAGAAGGAAAAGTTTATGTGGTGCTCATGGTTTCAGAGGTCTCAAGCCATGGTTGGCCAACTCCATTGCTCTGAGCCTGAAATGAGGCAGAACATCATGGCAGAAGGGCATGGCAGAAGAAATTCACTCAACGCATGGCAGCCTGTAAGCAAAGAGAGAAAGGAGGGAAGGGGCCAGGGACTAGATAAACCCTTCCAGGGCATGCCCCCAGAGACCTACTTCCTCCAACTAGTTTTCACCTCCCAGTAGTCCATTCAACTATCAGGGGTTTAATCCCACAAATGGATTAATCCACTGATGAAGTCAGAACTCTAATCACTGTCTGTAAGGCCCACCTCTGAACCTTGCTGTATTGGGGACCAAGTTTTCAACATATGAGCTTTTGGATACATTCCAGATTCAACCATAAGAATAATATACTTATAATTATAAAAGAGACATTGTCACGTTCATTCCATGCAGAAGAGAATTTTTATTTTGATTACCACTGAAAAGAAATAAATTTTCCACTTGTAATTCTAGTATACACATATAATGACCAGCTGAGCTTCTGGAGCTACACATTTCAAACTTAGCCTCTATTCCACTTCTCATATAGTTTTATGCTGTCTTCTATAGGACATATTCATATCACAACACAACCCCTGGCCACTTTGTCTTTGGACCATAACTCATTCAATGTCATGGATGAGTTTAGTGAGAGGCAACTACAAACCCTTGAACATTCCTACTAAACCCAAACTAGACATATCTCCAACTCAACTGTCCCTGAACTGAATATACTTGCAGTGACTCCCACCCTGTGCCATATGGAGAAGTGTAAGCAGCTCAGTGGGGGGCAAGGGTTATGACTACACTTAAAATATCTTACTTTCACAAATTTTTAAAAATATTTTTTAGATTGTCAATGGACTTTTATTTTACTAATTTATTTACATGTGGTGCTGAGAATCTAACCCAGTGCCTCACACATGCTAGGCAAGGGCTCTACCACTGAGCAGCAATCCCAGCCCCACTTTTGCAAATTTTACAAATGTATTTGACCATGTGAACACAGCACTAGGGCTTTCCTAGTTCCATGCAAGTGAAGAACCCCAAAGCTTAAACTCTATTAGCTTTACAAGAAATTTATTTCCATCACCAGACATAAAACTACAAAACAAACAGCCTCTGCCCCATGCCTGCCCCACCTTTTTTCTGGAGCTTAGGGATACATGAGGTAATATATTCAAGGAATTAGGCTGCTATACTTGTGATTCATCTTTGCATCCACTGTAATACGAGAGAGTGTCCCAATGCTAATATCTGGACTCCTGTATTGGGCTCCAGAATTGTAATTCCTTTCCTTTTCATCACATATTCTCTCTGCCCACCTTGCTCTTTTTGTTTTGTTGGTTGATTTTTTTTTTTGTCTTTGTCTCCTTGTTGTTGTATGAGGATCCATGTTTAGTGTCTGAATGGTCAGGATTATAAACATGCTGTATAGACAGATGTGTATCATGTTGAAGTCTGGTGATACCAGAAGCAGAAAGCAATGTGATTGTATAGTAAAGGAAAGAAATGGGATTTGGAAATGTGAGAAAAGCAAAGGCAGATAGAATTTGTGCACAACTGAACCTGGTTTTTTGAAAACCATTTAAAGAATTGGTATAATAAAAAGTAAGAGGACAAGATTTTTTTTCTTTCTTCTTTAATCAGTTGTACAAATTGATCTATGGCAGTTTGTCTCTCTTGGTGAAAATAAAAGTAGCCTTTAATATTCATATTGATTAGAATGAATAATGATGCAAGTGAATAAAATAGAACCCCATCTGGATTTAGCATTAGAATTAGAGGAAGTCCTCAAGTGTGTTCTGAAAGAAGCCCTAAAAATGTGCTCTAGGTTGTGGCTGTGAACAGTTTTCACAGGCCTCCCACTACTGCTAAGTCTGTAAGGACTGAACCATATGTTTCTCTCAAGTGTAAAGATATGAAGTTGGAGATTTTACTAAGGAAAATTCAGTTTACCACTCTGTCTGTTGATTAGATTCCTTACTGGAAAAGTGCATTAGCTAATGCCCTGCTAGTCATATCATCAGTGAAATATTTCTTTTTTTTTATAGTACTTGACTGTACTGGAACCTCATGGTCTGGAAACTTCTATGACTTGTTTGTTCCTGTGTCTGGAAGAGCTGTGTAATTATTCTAGCTACAAAATGTTGCAACATACAACTGCAGATGTACTAGATATTATGAGTTCTTTTTTTCCCCCCTTGGTCCTGGGGATTTAATCTAGGGGCACTTTACCACTGAGATACATCCCCAGCCCTTTTTATTTATTTTTAAGACAGGGTCTCACTAAGTTCCTTAGGGCCTTGCTAGGTTGTTCAGGCTGGCCTTGAACTCCAGCTTCAGCCTCTGAGTCACTGGGATTATAGGCGTGCATCACCTTGCCTGGCAAGGAGTTCTTTTTAAGGTAAAAAGAAAAAGAAATGAATGATATTGCCCTCAGTTTCACTAATTACATTGTTAGTATTTTGGTTCCATAAATACTTATTTAAACTTGTTATTCTTTTAATTAATGGAAGTTGGATTGTAGTCCTCAAATTTACCTTGAATTAATGTTAGCTTCTTATATATTTTAGTCTGTTCTGAAACAATGAAAATAAATCACTTTTTTTTTTTTTGTAATTTCAGTGCCTTTAATTAATCTTAAATCTTTTAAGTAAAAAAGCACTTTGGTATGAGATAAAATAAATCTTCCCCAATAAATGCATATTTCATCTTTTTGTTCAATAGTTTTTTGGGGTTGTTTTGGTACTGGAGATCGAACTCAGGGGGTACTCGACCACTGAGCCACATCCCCAGCCCTATTTTGTGTTTTATGTAGAGACAGGATCTCACTGAGTTGCTTAGCGCCTTGCCACTGTGGAAGCTGGCTTTGAACTCCCAATTCTCTTGTCTCAGCCTCCCCAAGTGCTGGGATTATAGGCTTGCACCACTGCGCCCAGCTGTTCAATAGTTTTTTTTTTTTTTTTTTTTAATTTTTTTTTTTATTAGTTGTAGATGGACACACAATGTCTTTATTTTATTGCTTTGTACATGGTGCTGAGGATCGAACTCAGGGCCTCACGCATGCAAGGCAAGTGCTCTACCGCTGAGCTACAATCCCAGCCCTGTTCAATAGTTTTTAACAGTAGTTACAGGTAGAGAAGTTTCTCAGTTTATTTCTCCACTCTACTCACTTAAACATGCTTCCTTTGACCCTTGGCAAGATTACAAGAAAGGTAACATTTGTCTTTGATGTCTGTCTCTTTTCTCCTGAAGGAACCCTTACCCATAGGGGCCCATCTTAGGCATTCTAATCTGTATTTTTTTCTTTCAGTTTCTAGTACCTATTCTGAAAGATCACCAGTGTCATAATGTCTTTTCCAGCTTAAATTTACCTGTTTTGTGTTTATTTGCCTTAGAATCCTCAAATATGCTAGTTTCTAGAATTTTTTTTTAAAAAGTTAATAAAGATGTAGTGAAGGGCTGGAATAATCATGGATCAGAGAATCTAAGAATCTTCAAACAATTGTTCCCTTTCCTCATCTATATTATCTTGATCGTTCATTCCTGGTACATGTGTTTATTGAGTGCCTATTGTATGCCAGAAATGTTCAAAGCACTTGGAATATATCAAGTAACAAAAAATAAAATTCCCATGCTTGTAGTGCTCACATTTGTACAACTTTATCTCTTGAGAGTATGAATCATCCTTTTTCATTTTGTAAGTTGTAATGTTACTGCAAACAATTGGATTTTTTTTAGTCTGTTTCCACTGATCATACTTTATGTCACGTCTGCACTACTTGATGAAACACATGTTAGTGTCTTAGATGTCACCATTTAAGTATTTAAATGGCCAGTCAGTGACTCGCTTCCCCATATGGAAAACGAAGCCAGAGGCTGACACTTAAAGGTCACTATTTTCATGGAGGTAAAGAAGTAGATGAGAATTTAATGAGGCTATGCTTAACCTTCGTATGGCACTGACAGTATCATGAACACATCATAGGCATTAAAATTTCTCCAAAACTCCTGTAGCTTTGGGTTAAAATATTTACTTAGTTGCCTTCTTCAAAACTGCATGAAGGGCTGGGGTTGTAACTCAGTGGTAGAGCGCTTCTTACCTGGCAAGTGTGAGACAATGGGTTTGATTCTCAGCACCAGATAAAAATAAATAAATAAAGTGAAGGTATTGTGTGCATCTACAACTAAAAAAAATTTATTTTTGAAAAACTGCATGGGAACAACAGGAGGAAAACAGAGGATCATGATCTGAAATTGAATTGCAGGCGTATGTGAGTTTGTTGGGATGAGCCCAATTATTATGTAAAACTATAAGGCTCTAATTAAAAAAGAAGAAAAAACTAGCATGGGGCCATTCTCCTGAAGATATTCCATAGTGGGACTTTTTTAAAAAAAATCTAAACATTTCACTTTTTCTCTTTTCTTTCCTTCCTTCCTTCCTTTTGCTGAGGATTGAACCCAGGGCCTCATGCAGGTCAGGCAAGAGTTCTTCCTACTACTGAGCCCCAGCCCTTCACTTTCTTCTTAATTGAATATTATAAAGAGAAATAAAATGAAATGGGAACACAGATATTGTGAATAAGTTTATCTGCAGGAGTGGGGGAGGCTCTGAAAATGTTAGCAAAGGTCAGTGTGGTTACTCTTGTTTTCAGAATAGAAAGCTGTGCTACCAAATGTGTGAAGACTTTTTCCTAATAAAAATGTCTACATTGTTATCATGATCATTCTGTCTTAATATGTTCTCTTTTTTTTTAATATTTATTTTTTAGTATAGGTGGACAGAATATCTTTATTTTTATTTTTTTTATGTGGTGCTGAGGATCAAACCCAGTGCCTCCCGCGTGCTAGGCAAGCACGCTACCACTGCGCCATAACCCCAGCCCAATATGTTCTCTTTTAAATGTTTTTTTGTGGGTTTTTTTTTTTTTTTGTAACATAGTCATATAAAAGCTTGGTGTCAAGCAAACCAAGTTTCTCTAGGTGACATAATTTAAAACTTGGAAGGTTCAGGTTAAGGGACATAAAGTGAAGTAAGGAGATGCTAGTGGTTCTTTTGCTTCAGTTAAGTTGAATAGTGCATGCATCTGGAGGAAATATAAAACATAGAATACATACAGAGAAATACAGTAAATATTTCCTGAAACACAGCACTTTAGGAATAAAATTGTACACAGGAGTATCATATTAAGAACTTTATTAAAATAGAAAAGCGAATGCATATAAGATAATACTATGGATTCTTAATTTATAAATGCCAATCTAGTATCCTTTCAAAATACTAACAACAACAAAAAAGACACTCTACCCTTCTATAATAATGAATGAGCTCAGCTGTCCATACCAGAGATAGGGGAAAACAGTCAGTGTGAAATCAAGCTAAGTAGCCAGCTAGGTGTGTACACAAGAATGAGAGGGGTTGCAGGGAGGAAGGAGGAAATAATTTCCCTGGTGTAAAAAGAACCTAGGAAGAGAGAGAGAGAGAGAGATTTTTCTCTCCTTTGTGACCTGAGAACACATTTTCACTAGCTTTGACTAGGAAAATTACAATGTATTTAATATTTTTTTTCTACGGAGGAGAAAGAAACAACAACAAAATTGGAGAACACATCTGATGGAGAAGGCTGGGGTTGTGGCTCAGTGGTAAAGCACTTGCCTAGCATGTGTGAGGCACTGGGTTTCATCCTCAGCATCACATAAAAAAATTAAATTAAGTTATAAAAAACTCTGATGGAGAATTAGATCTTTAAGAAATATTTTTAAATGTACAGGAAATGGTTTTATTTAACAATAATTATCACTTACTGAACCCTCATATGGTTAAACTCAGCCAAATTCATCATCTCATTTAATCTTTTTTTTTTTTTTTTTAATTTTTTTTCTTAGTTGTAGATGGACACAATGTCTTTATTTTATTGCTTTGTATGTGGTGCTGAGGATCGAACCCAGGGCCTCACGCATGCAAGGCAAGCGCTCTACCGCTGAGCCACAATCCCAGCCCCATCTCATTTAATCTTTACAACTTTGAGAAGCAGTATAATTATTTTTGTGGTCTGTATTAAGAAATTGAGGTGGTTAGAGGTTAAGAAACCAACACATCAGGTTTCATCACATCCAGGTTTGCCAATTTTAAAGCCTGTGTCCAAAACATAACATGGTTCCTTGTATAGTTTCAATACTATGATTTGAATTTTCAGTTTATGAGAATATAATCATCTTGAAACATCTCTAATTGCTAAAATTTGTGTTGGGTAATTACACCTGAATTTTGAGTCATTTCTTCACTGTCTTTCCTTTATTACAGCAAGATTTGTAAGGGTTCCCTTTAGAAGCTGCTCATTTTTTTAAGAAGTAGAGATTTTTTAGTAGTCCAGAATTTTAAAAAATAATCATCTTAAAAAATTGTCTTTTTAGGGGCTGAGATTGTGGCTCAGTGGTAGTGCGCCTGCCTCGCGTTGGGTGAGGCATTGGGTTCGATCCTCAGCACCATATAAAAATAAATAAAATAAAGATATTGTGTCCATCTTCAACTAAAAATAAAAATATTTTAAAAAATTGTCTTTTTAGCCAGGCGCGGTGGTGCAAGCCTGTAATCCCAGCACTTAGGGAGGCTGAGAGAGGAGAGTTGCGAGTTCAAAGCCAGCCTCAGCAACAATGAGGCGCTAAGCAACTCAGCGAGATCCTGTCTCTACATAAAACACAAAATAGGGCTGGGGATGTGGCTCAGTGGTCGAGTGCCCCTGAGTTCAATCTCCAGCACCAAAAAAAAAAAAATTGTCTTTTATAAGAAGGTCACTTGTATTTTTAATCTTCACTGTTAGTACTAGTGGAAGAATGAGAAATTTTTTAAAATTTATATTTGCTTATATCCAAATTCAGGTGAACATAAAGTATTAAATGCTGGATCATTTCATGATTTTCAAAAGGAATTTCCTGTGTCAGCTAACCTAAGACAGTGATTTAGTCCTGGACCTACTGTCATCTTCGGGAACCCTCTAGGAGTCTTTCTTAAGTGCCTTTTTAACTCTATCAGAGATCCTTTCCTGGGACCTTCTTGCAGACCCACAGCTTCTCCAAGCAGTTTGAATTATGTATGGCCCACACTGCCTTGGCTTTTCCTGCTTCACTTCATTAAAAACTCCTTTGTTCATTCATTCAGCAAATATTTATTGAGCACAAACTATGTCTCAAGCACTCATTATATATTGGATATACAATGACCAGAGATAAAAGACAGGGTCATTGCCCTCCTAGAGGTTCAGAGGGGATTAAGTACTGATCCAAACAAACAAAAGCTACACAAACAAAAAGCAACATTGCAAATGTGATAGGGTGCTGGAAATTCGGTGCTGGAATTTAGCCTAGTCAGGGAAGAAAGGCTGAATTCTTTTTTTTTTTTTTTTTTTTTAAAGCTTTCTTGCTGACTTTATGATGGTATTACCATTGGGATAGAGGGTTCCAAAGAGGCTCCCAAAGAAAGAAAGACTTGGAATCAGGCAAAGGCAAGGGACTTAAGGATGTACCAAAGTGAGACAGGTTGATTTTATTAAGACAAAGTAAGGGGTATACACTCTAAGAGACAGGCTAGGATGTGGGCACTGGAGAGGACTATGCTGGCTTCCCCTTAGTATGGCATCTTCACAGGTATAAAGTCTACAGTATGTGATCTAAGAGGGTACTTTTAGTTTTCTTTTGTGTAAGTGACTTGACATGTTAATCATTACCTATTAAGGGTTATTTACTTTTCTTCTTTGTTTTTGATGGAAAATCTCTATTAACTTCCAAACATCTGGAAGATTTCATCGTTCTGCTTTGTGAATTTAAACAGTACTATATTTGTGCAACGTTGAGGGTTTTATCAGGAGTGTGACATATGGATGAAATAATCATATCCTAAAGATTACAGAAAAATCTATTTGTTGAGTAAAAGCATTATTGGTCCTGTTTTTTTTCTTTAGGTCCAGGTCAGAAAAGAGGTTATTTATGGACTTGCAGATAAGGTCTGATAGTTTATTTAATATGCTGTTTGTGATCAAAGTATGTGGAAGTGGACCTTAAATCACATAAGAGTGAAATTTAAAAATTAAATCTCGGCCACTTTTGTTTTGTCCCATATGTTTCCTTTCTACCTGTCCTCGTGTCTTCTATCTTACCTCATTATGACTGGCAAAAATGTATATATTTAAGGTATACAGCATGATGTTTTGGTATAATTACACATTGTGAAGTAATTATCATAATTAATATAACTAACATATTCATCATTTCACCTAGTTACATTTTTATGTTTGCTGTGTATGGTGACAACTACTCTTTCAACAAATTGCATGTACAATACGTTATTATTGACTTTAGTTACCACACTGTAAATTAGATCTCAAGAATTTATTTGTAACTGAAAGTTTGTACTCTTTGACAAAGAGCTCTCCTTTCTCTCTAGTCCCCTTTATTCATTTTCCAGAATTAGACTTTTTTTTTGTTTGTTTTAGATACCACATATAAATGAGATCATGAAGTATTTTTGGTTGTTCTGTGTCTGGCTTATTTCACTTAGCTTAATGTCCTCCAGGTTCAACTATGTTATCTCAAATGAAAAACTTTTCTTCTTTTTTTAAGAATAAACAATATTCCATTATTTTTCTTTTTTACTATTATAATTAAACATTAATTACACAAATGGTATTTACATACATGCAAATATTGTGCCTTGATCCTGTCTGCCTTATGTCCCCTCTTGCCCCCTCCCCCTTCCCTGATAATCTCTGACCTTCCTTGATAACTTCTCTTCCAATTTCACGTCTTTGTTGTTGTTTACACGTTAGGAAAAAAAAAACAAGCAAAACTTATCTATGTCTGGCTTATTTTGCTTAACATAATGTCCTCCAGTTCCATCCATTTTCTTGCAAATGACAGGATTTCATTCTTTGTGGCAGAATAATACTCCATAGTACAGCATATTTTCTTTATCCATTCATCTGTCCATGGGCAACTAGACTGATTCCATATTTTAGCTATTGTGAATAGTGCCACAATACACATGGGCATGCAGGTTTCTCTTTTGTATGCTGATTTCATTTTTTTAGATATACAGACAGAAATAGCTAGATCATATGCTAGTTCTATTTTTAGTTCAAGGAACCTCTGTTCTTAAATAATGTTCTCCATAGTGACTGTACTAATTTATATTCCCACCAATAGTATGTAAGGGTTCTTCATGTCCTTTCCAGCATTCATTATTTTTTGATTTTTTTGTAAGCCATCTGACTGGGGTAAGATGGAATCTCAATGTATTTTTGATTTACATTTGCCTGTTGGCTAAAGCATGTTGAATTATTTCATATAATTATTGGCCATTTGTATTTCTTTTTTTCTTGTTTTTGGTACTGGGGATTGAACTCAGGGGTACTCAACCACTGAGCCACATCCCCAGCCCTATTTTGTGTTTTATGTAGAGACAGGGTCTCACTGAGTTGCTTAGCGTCTCGCCATTGCTGAGGCTGGCTTTGAACTTGCAATTCTCCTGTCTCAGCCTCCCTATGTGCTAGGATTATAGGCTTGCGCCACCACGCCCAGTTCATTTGTATTTCTTTTGAGAAGTGTCTGTTCAGTTCATTACTCATTTTTTTGATTGGGTTACTTATTCTTTTGTTGAGTTTTGTGAGTTCTTTATATATTCTGGACATTAATCCTCTGCCAGATGAATAAGTGGCAGAGATTTTCTCCCATTTTGTAGGTTGTCTCTTCACTCTGTTGATTATTTCTTTTGCTGCTCAGAAGCCTTTCAATTTGATGTAATTCCATTTGTCAATTCTTGCTGACTTCTTCATAAGGAAGTGACACTTAGCTGCAGTTTGAAGCATGAATCAACAGGAAAGAGTAAAAGGAAGAACTTTCTGGACTAACTACCCAATTCTCTCTACATTTCCAGTTTAAATCCTGAGGGAATGTGATTTGTCCAGGTTACCTTTACACACACACACACACACACAACACACACACATACACACACACACACACACACACACACAGACACAGTCCATGTCATGCCTTAGGTAACCTGTGGACGGATTGACTGGTTGCCTTGGTAGGTGCCCACCTTTGATCCAGTGATGGCAGGGTCCTGGGATCCACATGGGCTATCCACCTCAGCAATGTCTAGCCAAGTAGCAATCTCATTTACTGGAGCCACAGTTCTAATAATGCCTCCAAGAAGTTTCCCTAGTTCCCCTGGGAAAAATGATTATGTCCTCCTCTACTCTTTTCTCATGTCTTATACCTGCTTCTACTGTCGCACTTATTCCACAGATTGTTCTGTTCTTATTGTTTACAAATCTGTCTGCCTCTCAAGTAGGCTTTATTTCTTGAGGACAGAGAATATGTCTTATTTACCTCTGTTTTCCTAGCATGGTGACTGCACAGTGTTTAGAGTGGGCACTCAATACTGGTGCTGAATGAATGAATGGAAGGACAAACTATCACTGCAGTACTTTTCAAGAATGGATGAAGTAAAGAACAGGAGAGTTCTTATTACTCCTGGGAAAAGTTAAATGTATCTGTTCCTTGGACACGGTGCTTATCTTGTCTCCACCATTCACCCTGTGGAGGTGAGTGATGTCTGGGGCATGATTCTCAGTAGTAACACTATCATCCGTTAAGCGAAAAATCCCAGATGGGAAAGGAGAGGAGAAAGAGAAATTTTGATTGACGTGTATAAAGTATCTTATAGAAAACCTGGCATATGGAAGCATTTAAACATAATGATATCCTATCTCTTCCTCCTGCTTCTCTTCCCAAGTTACCCCACATCTGTCCCATTCAACATTTTTGGGTACACACATTTGGCATATGAGACATATGCTGCAAGGATGGCCATGCATGAGGGAAAATATTTGCCACTCATGGAATGCCCAGGCTCAGTAAATATCTACACAATGTTTTAGGGCCAGCCCAAGTTCTGTCATTTGGACTGGAATTGAGTATGGAAATACTCTAGGATCTTATGGCCCCTTCCATGGGTAAAGCTTTGAAATAATAATACTGGTGGGAAACAGCATTAATTAAGCTGAAGGGTTCAAAAGCAATACCTTGCTCTCAAAACAAATCTGTTTCAGACTTGGTTTGTCAGTTCTGTGATGTTGACTTGATTCTGTGGATGAAGATCCCACCCATTTCTGAAGTGGTTTTCTTTGTGGAAGGAGGACTACAAAGTGTCTACTTGGCCTGGTTTTCAGGTCTCGCATGCTGTTTTGTTTTATTTTGTTCTTTTTTCAAGTCTAAAGGGCTCCATTCCACTGGAGTATAAGTACCTATTTATTTTCTTTATTGCTTCCATTCTGCCTGAAGTTAGTTACCATAATAAATGTTCCCCAAGCTGTGCATATATTATCCATCCGTGCTAGTGAACAAAGAAAGACGCATCATCCGGAGAAGACTGCTGTTGTTAAACAAAGCAGCAGGTGTCTTGAATCAGAACTCACAGGCTGATTAAAATGCTGTGATTCTCCTCCTGAGATTGCTGTCTGTTTATTACACTTCAGCTTTTATTTCTGATTAGACCAAGTATATCCTTGGGAGTTCTGTACTAGAAGGAAAAACGTGTAAGAAGAAAAACATCTACTTTGTATTTGACTATAATGATGTTCAGCCTGATTTGCCAACAGAGTGACCTTCTAGTGAAAAACAGAATAATCCTTCCATTTCTTCCAGATTATATTCTGGCCACAGTTCTCCATGATCCACAAGAGAACCCTTTCCGCTGGCTTCTTTGAGTGATTGGAAGTTTTTCTCAAGGTAGAGGGATGCATACAATGTTATTCAACAAAAACGTATTAAGCCAGTTCTCCTCTGAGCCGGGCATTAGACACAGGACTGGAAAGATCATTAGCTTTTTGGCATCACATATTTGGAACTTACGCAGGACAGAAACAGCTGTGCATAGCTGAGACCATGAGTGCAGGTCACAGAGCTGGAAATAAGAATAAAAGTTTCCTAGGTTGTATGGAGCCTATAAAACAGCTGGGAATGTTGTAGATAGGTGGGGAAAGTTGTAAGCAAGACGGAAGGAGAGACACGACATCTTGAAAACAGCATATTTAATACTATATTTTATTTGAAAAATGAAAATATAGCTTCATAACTCAAGCCACAGAAAGGAAAGCTTGAACAAAAATATGAGACTGGTAGTACTATGCAGAAGATGCAGGAATTCTCAGAATCAAGGGAGGAGTTGAGTGTTGCAACATTTAATGTTTATTTAAGAGAACAGGGATTTTTAATAAGGCTGAGCAATGCTGCTCAGGCTGTTGGTAGAGCCTAATCTGTGACGGGAATGTAGGACAGCTGTACTGTATGTTCGAGAGCAGCGTTTCTTCAAAACATAACACAAACACCCTGGCACACAGGGATCACAAGTTGATAAGGGAGAAGGCCATCCCAGAGGGAGGGACAGTGTAGCTGGCTCTTGAAAGATGGGCAGAAATCCAAGTAGAGAAGGGAAACAGCAGTTCAAGGCCAAGGAAAAACCACATCCAAGTTGATTCTTAATGAAGATTGATATGGTCGTTTTCAAAGTGTGGTCTGAGGACCCTTTGGATTTCCCTAAATTCCTTCCAGTGAGTCCATAGGATCAACATTTTCATAACAATATTACATTTTCTTTTTTCATTCTTATTCTCTCACAAGTATACAGTATAGCAATATTTTAACATATTAAAAACAAAAATGAGCTGGGTGGGGTGGCACACGCCTGTGGTACTAAGCAAGTCAGTGAGACCTTGTCTCTAAATAAAATATAAAAAAGGGCTGGGAGTGTGGCTTAGTGGCCGAGTGCCCTGAGTTCAATCCCCGGTACCCCCCCAAAATAAAAATTTTAAAAAAGAATGAGAAATTCTTTGTTCTATTAAACCTTACATGAAAATAAATTTTAAGTATAAAACAATGTTACTTTCCTCAATGCTTTGTTTTGAAAAATACTGCTCATTTCATTGAGGTAACAATTTACATGTCTGTATATGTTAGAAATAATGTAAAATGTGTTATTTATTCTAAAGAATAATGGATTTAAAAGGAATTAATATATCAATATTTTTTAAATTATTACAATTTTAACCTCTAACACTATAAATATTAATACATATAACCAAAAACAAAAGCTCATTAGTGTTCTAAATAATTTTAAAGGTGTAAAGGATCTTGAGACTCACTGGACTAATAATATTGATTTACCAATGATGCTATTGATCAAAGAAAAGATTAAGGGCTGGGGATATAGCTCAGTTGGTAGAGTGCTTGCCTTGCATGCACAAGGCTCTGGGTTCAATCCTCAGCACCACAAAAAAAAAAAAGAAAGAAAGAAAGAAAAGATTAAAAAAGAAAGCATGAATCTCTAATGTCAGGAATAATATGAGCACCTTTATGATAATTTATTTAAAATTTCATTAATTGACAAATTCCCAAAAATATAGCACTTACTAAAACAACACAAAAAGAAATAAAAATATGAATAGTTCTATAGCTATGGAAACTTTTAATCTATAATTTAAAACCCTCTGGCATACATAAAACCTCCAGGCTTGGACGTTAAAGAAGAAATAACATCTAACTTACTATTTAAAGAACAGGCTAAAAGGAAAAACTTGCCAGCTTATTTAGTGAACCACATAACCTGGAACCAAAGCTCACAAGTACAATATGAGAAAGGAACACAGGCCAATCTCTTCCATGACAGATGCAAAAGTCTTAGACAAAATATTAGCAAACTTAATTCAGTCATGCATAATAGGAGAATATACCAGGAATGTAATGTTGGTATAATATTTGAAAATCAATCAATGAAATTCATGATATTAATAGATATTAATTATCTATTAATATGTATCTCAACTCATGAATGAGAGGCCAGGGTGTGAATCACTGACTTAGCTGCTGTGTTCATATCTCTCTAAGTAGAGAATGCTCACCTTTTGGGGGCTAGGAACTGCTTTGACAAGAGTAGTGCCTGCTCCGTCCTCCTCTCAGCTCCCACACTCTATCTGATGATAATTCTTGATTCCCTACTATGCCATGCTATGCACTATGCCAGGAGCCAGGATGCTGTTTTAGACAAGACAATTTTTGAGCCCTTCTGGAGCTAAGGATGGCTAGAGGTGCTATGCTCACACACAGAGGTTCTGCCTAAATATCTGATTAGAAACTAGGTCCTGGTGTAGCTGACAGATTTATGATTCTTCAGTCTGCTCCTGCCTGGTGAGTTTTCTGCTAGGGAAAGCACAGACATGGTGGCAACTTTCCTACAACAGAGGACTTAATGTTGTGAGGGGTTTCCTGTGCAGATGTACAAAACACATGCAGCCCGGAATTGAGGCAAAAGTGTTAACCAGTCAGTATGCCAGCCCTGCTGGCACCAAACACCTTACTGCTGATATGAACCTCAATGTAAATTCTAGAATAATTCTGGAGTTTCTGAAAGGGATTAAATCCATATCTTTGGGACAATGTTGCATGAATGCCTTAGACAAGTGACCTGGCTACATTAATGGCCCAGTGCTTTTAGCCTTCCAACCACTGATTTTCTCCCAAGCCCCTTTACTTGAGCCTACTCACCTCAAGTTCAACTCCTCCCACTTCAAAACATTTGCACAAGCTGTGCCTATAGTCCCTACCCTGCTGCCTTCCCAATACCTCATCCCACAGTTCTCAACTGAAATGTCATCTCCTCAGGAAAGCTTTCCCTTGTCCTTCCAGGCAGGCTGGATTTCCCCATTAAACACTGCCATTGCCTACTGAAATAATCCTTTATAGCCTTTCTTATAATTAGCAGTTGTTGTTGTTGTTGTTGTTGTTGTTTTTATTATTATTATTGGTACTGGGGTTTGAACCCAGAGGCCCTTAACCACTGAGCCACATCCCTAGTCCTTTTTATTTTTATGTTTTGTTTTGTTTTTAATTTTGAGACAGGATTTCACTAAGTTGCTGAGGCTGGCCTTGAACTTGTGATCCTCCTGCCTCAGTCACCTGACTTGCTGAGATTACAGACATGGTCCACCTCCCGCCAACTTTAGTCCTACTTTAAATATCTATGCTGAGACTGTAAAATTTGGGGGGACAAGGACTATATCTGTCTTGGTGACTATTATATTCTCTGTGCGTAACAAAAACCTGGCACTTGGCACTTTCCACAATATTTGTTGAATGGATTCCTCCTTAACTAAGTAGGTTTTCAACTTTCAAGTTTTACTCAGCTCACCTATCCCACCTAGACATGAACCCCAAAAGAATATGGTCAGTTGTAGAATCTGAATGGCAGATAGAACACTGGGATCAGAAAGACCAGACCCCTCTGGGGATTCTTCATCTTCTGTTTCTGGCCCAAATCTTGCCTCATGCTCTTCCCTAAAGACGGATTTTCAGGGCTGGGATTGTAGCTCAGCGGTAGAGCGCTTGCCTCGCGTGCGTGGGGCCCTGGGTTCAATCCTCAGCACCACATACAAACCAATAAAATAAAGACATTGTGTCCATCTACAACTAAAAAAAAAAAAATTAAAAAAAAAAAGACGGATTTTCACCTTGGAGGCATTTGAGCCTATTCCCTCAGCACACACTTCTCATCAAGAGAGTCAAAATTGTAAAGAGGTAATTCCTAAAGACTGCTGCTGTGTAATGTTTGTGTTTGTGAGGTTTTTTTTGGTTTTTTGTTTTCACTTTCCAATACATTTATATATTTTGTCCCTTTTATTTTGATCACTGGTCCCTGCTGGTCCTATAAATCCTATTGTTAAAGCTACTATTTCAAATTTTGTAGTGAAAAATAGTTTTCATGTTATTTCTCTATTACGGAGCTGATAAAATGGGCACTTGAAGCCAAGGATTAACTAACTCACAGGATAACTGCTTAATGATCTGAAGTTTCCTTTTGGTGTAATGAAAATATTTTGAAACTAGATAAAGAAGATGATTGTACAACATTGTGAATGCCACTGAATTGTGGGATTTAAAATGGTTAATTTTATGTAATGTGAATTTTATCTCAATAAAAAGTAATAATTCTCAGGAAATACAGAATTTCTCCCAGTAGAAAAGTCCAGGAATTTTAATGGGATATCACTGAGGTCACAGAATTCTCTAGATAGCTGGCCATCTGTGACTCATCCTCCCAGCTACCATTTGAAGCCAGCTGGATTTAATCTGTTACCTAAAGATTCTATTTGAAAAAAAGAACTTCTAGCAGCAAATTATTGGCACAGAAAAATACCCACAAATGAAGAAAATGAAAATAACTCCTGACTAATCTCTGAATATATTCTTTTGAGATATTTTTCTATATAACTTCATTAATCACAATACTTCTTTGGTATTACATTTCTGAATTATGAAATAGATCTTCCTTTCATGAAGTTTTAATCATACTAAATTAACATGTGCATTTTGGATGAATTTCATGAGCTATATTATACTCGCTGCAAATGAATTAATTTATTTAGTCAACAAATGTTTCTTGAGTATCTTCTGTGAATACAAGGATGAATAAGGCATACCCTCACTCAAATATTTATACTCTAATAATCACATTAAACATGTATGTGATCGTGTTTCAAATATAGAAGGAGCTGTGTTAGAAGATGAAAGTGAACTTGAAGATATAAAGGACTTGTTTGTCATGGTCTTGCTATAACCCAGCATATACCACATGTTTGGCACACTGGAGAAACTGATCAAATATTTTTTGATAAGTGAACAAAACTTTCTACAATTATATCCTGTCTTTGTTGTTTTGTCTGGTTTTTATATGGTCCTGCATTAACTCAAACCAGAAATGCCTAATCTATTGGTTGTGATATTTCTTACTGTCCTTTTCATGCAAATGTCATTTTCATGTCACATCTTCACATTGTCTGAGTTTTAATTTAGCCTGCTCATACTAGTGGGCAGAGGGTCCTAGGAAAAACCCATGGAAAAAAAGGCATTTAATGTCCTTGACATGCTCTTTGCTCCCTTCGGTCACCCTCCTTTCTGTCCTCCAATGACTCAGACACCCACCTCTGCCTCTACCCAGGCATTTGGATTTAGTAGTCTGGTTTGGGCTGTTTGTCCTAGTTTGGTTCAAGATACCCCTCACTCAGGGCAATTTCCAGCCTCTCAGTCCTGCCCTGAATGAACCTTGACTAGAAAAAGATGGCAATCTTACAGTGTCCTCAAGTCCCAGGCTATTTTACTAATATCCCTATTTGTTTGATGCATGTATTTTAAAAAAGAAATATTGGTATCATTACCCAGGGTTTAGCAACTAAGGCCCCAGCCCAAACCAAGATGTATTAGAACTACATGTTGTAAGACAGCCACTGATTAAGGAGACAATGTACCTTTTTCAAATTTTTCCTAAAACAAGCTGAACCAACTGATTTTCCCCCAGTTATTATTTTGTCATCCAATCCCACTCTTGGGCTGCTAGAAAGTTCCTGGCAGGAAGAATATCAGGATTACAGTTCCAGTTTGCTATGTCATACAGAGGCAGATGCAGGTTGCATGGGCCTAAGCTCTTAGGATTAAAATGGTACTCCTTTGAAAAAATTACAAAAGCAGGTGAGGAGTCCTGAAGCCTATGTCTTATTAGCTTTATGGCAACTCCACCCCTGCCCTCGTAGCATACCTTCTACCCATTCCTAGGTCCACCTTTAGAATCTGGAGGCTTCTTAAAAATTACAGAATCTCTCTTACCACAAAATCTGCAAATTATAAGCTAAGCAATCATATGTTTTTGACACGGATAAACTTCTGCTAAATCCCTCAAAATTTTAGTGTTTTTCTCTCTCCTCTATCTTCTACTGTTTTTCTGCCACAGAGGAGTTACTGATGACCTCTGTGGGAGGCCTCTTTGCTGATTCAACCCTAGACTTCTTTCTTCATAAAAACTCTTGCCAGTTAAATGATGCTAGACTGTCAAGTTCTGCTTCAAGTCACATTCTACATGGAAAAAATGTTTCCTCTTCCTTTGATTATTGAAGACTCTCCTTCACTTATTTTATCCTTATTTGAGAAGCAATGCAAGTCTATAGAAATTGAGAACATCAATAAATGTAATAATGCATTAAGAAAAAGATAGGAGGGCTGGGGTTATGGCGCAGTGGCAGCATGCTCGCCTAGCACGCGGGAGGCACTGGGTTCGATCCTCAGCACCACATAAAAATAAAATAAAGCTATTATGTACACCTACAACTAAAAAATAAATATTTTAAAAAAAGATAGGAACTTTTCAAAATAAAAATATAACAATGAAATATTTTATGTGTCCTCTACTTTGACAAATCTTAACTTTCATTCAATGCTGTATTCTATAATGAAAAGACCAAGACCTTCTACCTTCTGTAATGAAATGACCAAGTGCACATGATTGGAGATTAGACTGTTGATCTTATCAATTTATCAATCTTATCTCAGGTTGGTTGACACTGATCTTACTTGTGAGGCTCCTTTAAGAAGCAAGTGATCTCAGCTGCCAAAGTTGCACACAACTATAATCCCACTGAATCGGGAGGCTGGGGCAGGAGGACAGCAATCTTGAGGTTAGCCTGAGCAATTTAGTGTGACTTTGTTTCAAAATAAAACAAAAAAGCACTGGGAATGTAGCCCCTGATAGAGTGCCCCCCTAGGATGAGCATACCCACACACACAAGGAAATGGCTTCAATTAATTAATAAGATTTGGGCTTGTATAAATAAGGACAGGTTGCCTTTTACCCCTAGTAAGAAACAACTCCCTGTCTCAGAAACTTAATTGTAACAAATGTTTATTTCTTGCTCATTCTGCATACAGAACCCAGGTCAGCCAGGGAGTTTGTTCATTTGAGTAACACAAGGACCCAGGATCAAAGGGCTCTATCATGCATTTCTGTGATCACTACAGCAGGAAAGAATAGAAACATTCAAATAATGTACTGGCTCTTAAAGAATTTTGTCTGGAATAGACATCTTATCATTTATACTCACATTTCATTGGCTAAAGCAAGTTACCTCTCCATGTCTAACCTCAAGGGCAAGGAAGTGAAACTCTATCACATCTCTGGACGAAGAACTGGGGTATTTAGAATACTCCAAGTAGTACCTCCCTTTTTAATGCACCTGTATTTGATTTACTCTATTTCAGAGATGTGAAATATAATTACCCACTCCCTAAATGAGAAAGCCCCTAAATCCCATGCAAGATGGCATCAAGTTCATAATCTGTGACCTCTGGGTAAGTACGGTAGTTTCCAATCATGCTGCCACTTTTCTAGATACTACCCACACCTATGAAATAAATAAGTAAATAAACAAATTACCTGTCTCCTCTCACCCAATATCTAGTGGTGGTACAGAAACGGGACAATTGTAATAAATGCTTTTCTTGGGGAAAATGGGAAATACACAGCAAATTTGGGTTTGTAGGAATTCTGAAATTCTGCTGCAGAGAACTTTCGAGGGCCGCCTATCTGTGGTTGAGGATTGTTACCTAATTAAGCCCTGACTCTGAGAAGCTCTTCTCGCTCATTGTTCTCTGTGGCCCTCGGTCTACCTTCTGAAAGATTCTTTTTCATTTTCTTCTTTGGCCAAATCTGAAGTAGACATTGAGAAATATGTCATCTTTCAAGACCGAGCAGTTGTAATATATGTATACATATACACAGATATAGATAACCAGTTTGGACTAAAACTTTTCCTCTGTGTACCGAACAAAGCACAAAATAGTCCACATTGTACTGCCTACCCCCAACTCCCAGGATACAAGTATAACCAATAACGTCGCATGCAAATCCTGTTCCAATTAATTGCATATGCCCCTTGCAAGAGACTTTGAGGTGAGCATAGGGTAGTGGTAAGTGCACTAGAGAATGTTTTTGGATATATGATCTTAGGCAAGTTACCTAACGTCTCTGAGTTTTTCCATCTGTGAAATTCTATTGTTAAACTAAGAGGATTAAGGAACAAACAAATGAAATCCTTATGTACCCTATAAATGTTGCTCAGTGCTTTTGCATTCATATCCCTTCTTAAGCCCACACAAAAATTTAAAGAGTAGGTTATTAGAATTCCTGCTTTATATGAAGAAACTAGAACTTAAAGAGACTAAATGACTTGCCCAAGATTTCCCAACTAATATATTACAGAATCAAAACTTTATGTCCTATGTACTTTCTACTTCCAATACAGCTGCTCCTTGTTTTGGGGTCAAAATTATTAAATTTCATAGATATGTGGATCTTTTTTCATAAAACAATATGTCAACAGTGATGGTATCAGTGACATGAATTTTGATGTCTGCTTTACACTTTTCTATGTTATGAAGTACAGATAGATGCTGAAAGAGGGCTATGGTCTCCTTAAATTGGTATTGTAACAAGACAGCATGCAATAATTCAGAGAATGCACGAATTTTACACAGTACCACTTCTGTCATTTCAACCAAGCATAATCCAAGTTAACAAACTTACTATAAAAATAGTAGATATATGCTATCCTCAGTGGAAATTTGGATAAAATTAGTTCTGAGTTGTTAAATGTTTAAGAAAAAAAATATTTTTAATTTCAGTTCATTGCTGCAGAATATGATTCAAAGCTAAAACAGAACAATGTTTGGGACGAATTAGGAAGAAAAATATCCTCCACTTGAGGTTCATGTTACAACTAACATATGATCTCTTCCTCATTAAGCAGAACTAATTAAAAACACCTTTTAATTGAATATTTTTATCTCTGAGGTTTTACTGTTTTTATAGGAAATGCAAGGAAAATTATATGGTCTCTGATTTAATCATGTGTAGGAAGCATTTCTCTGATGGAAATTCTCTGAGAAGGGGTAGGATATTTTGTTCCTTAGTTTCTAGTTTGCTAGGTAGTGAGTGTGCAAATTACATGTTCCCTGTTGTGTGTGTTTTGAATTTAACTAACAGACATTAGTATTTTTTAAAATCAATTAGTACTTGAAATAAATTGGAAACTTTGTTGAATCCACAACTAGGATGTTAGGTTTCTTTTTCAACAACTATTAGAATTTCTGAGCTTTTGCCTGTGGGATATTATAGGCACAAACAATTTCATGAAATCAGGAAAAAAATGTTAACCATTATGCAGGTTTGCCGGGCGCAGTGGCACATGTCCATTATCCCAGCTACCCAGGAGTCTGAAGCAGGAGGATTAAAAGTTAGAGGTCAGACTGAGCAACTTAGTGAGGCTTTGTCTCAAAATAAAGAATAAAAAAGGGCTAGGTTTGTAGCTCAGTGGTACAGCGCTCACCTGGCACATTTAAGGTACTGGGTTCAATCCTCAACACCACATAAAAATAAAAACATAAAGATATTGTGTCCATCTACAACTAAAAAAAAATTTTTTTAAAGTTTACATTTAAAATAAAAAAAATAAATAAAAGGAACTGGAGATTAGCTCAGTGGTAGAGTACCCTTGCATTCAATTCCTAGTACCAAAAAAAAAAATTATGTAGGTTTGAATACACATAGCTGTCAAAATTTATTTATCTCTATATATTAAATATATTTAGTTATTAATGAACCTTTATTTAATTAATTTATTTATATGTGGTGCTGAGAATCAAACCCAGTGCCTTACACATATCAGGTAAGTGCTTTATCACTGAGCCACAACCCTAGCCCATATCAGACTATATATTTATTCCCACCTTAAAAACACCCGAGACATCAAAGTTCTAAACATTCAGTGTAAGAATGACCTGGAAATAAACCCACCTCTTCCCTGTCTCTGGGCTCTAAAAAGACAATAAATAGCCTTCACTCAGCATAGAGCAGAAGAGGTTAAAGAAATTGCTAAGGGGGCTGAGGCTATGGCTCAGCGGTTGAGCGCTTGCCTCCCATACGTGAGGCACTGGGTTCGATCCTCAGCACCACATAAAATAAATAAAGATATTGTGTTCATCTACAACAAAACAAAATATTAAAAAAAAAAATTGCTAAGAATTTGGAATTATAGCCCAGGTATGGTGACTCTTGCCTAGAATCCCAGCAGCTAGAGAGGCTGAGGCATGAGGATGGCAAGTTCAAGGCCAACCTGAGCAACATAGTTGGGGCTGGGGATATAGCTCAGTGGTAGAGGACCCTTGGGTTTATCCACAGTACCAAAATAAATAAATAAATAAATCTGGAATTACAAGATGAGCCTTACACAGGTTCATAACAAATTCTCAGAAACTGTTATTACCAAAACCTTTAAGAATCTAGAGTACCCCTTACTTGTAGCATTTGCATATGGCCAGTCAAAAACAAATATACAATTAATCTAGAGCATCCCACTGTCATCTCAGACTTCATAGAGTTCCAGGAAATGAATTGCTCACAAGAAAAAAGAATAACAAAACACATAAGTAAAAAAAGGCACCATGTGTGATAAATAACAGAAGCCAGAGTTACCAGGAATAGGTCCACACATATTTCAAACACAACTATAAAATTTAAATGTTTACTATTTTAAAAAATAAAGGATAAGATTCAAAGCATTTGCTAGGCATAAAAATATTACCAAAACATATCCAGCAATGGGTAAGAAGGATACCATATTATGACCAAATGAGGTTTATCCTAGTCATTCAACACTGGCTTAATACTAGATTAGTTAATGCTATTCGCCACATTATCAGGCTAAAGGTAATTATCATCAGGTAAAGGTATCTGATGATAATCTCAGATGCAGAAAATGTGTTTGATAAAATTTACCATTATTCCGAATAAAAACTTGCAGCTAACTAGGAATGAAAGGAATTTCCTTTGTCTAATTTAAAAATAAATAAAACGTTCCTGTGCATTGGCACATGCTTGTAATTCCAGCTACTTGTGGGAATGAAGAAGGAGTTCAAGGCCAATCTGGGGATCAAGGGAGACCCCATCTCAAACAAATGGCACAACTGAACCAATGAAAATAAAACATTATGAAATGTGATTAAAATTTAAGTGGAAGTACAGAGGATTAAAAATAGCCAAGACTCTCTTTGAAGGATTAGTGAGTATGGGAAACTTGCCCTATAAAATTTTAAGACATTAATAAGGTATGCCTTTTAGGGTAGTATAGTATTGATGCTTGATAGACAAATATATTAATAGAACAGGAAAAAAAATCCCCCAACATAATATAAATAATCCCAGCATAATATAAATACTTGGTATGTGACAGAACTGCTTTTTCAGTTATCAGGAAAAGGATGGATTTTTCAAAAAGTGGGGCTGGATCAAGATTTCCATATAGGAAAAAAAAATTACATTGAGTCTCTATCCTCACACTACAAACAAAATAAAATTTTAGGAGAATTAAAGATAAAAGTCAGAGGTTGGAGTGGTAGCTCAGTGGTAAAGTGCTTGCCTAGCACCTGTGAGGCACTGGGTTTGATCCTCAGCACCACATAAAAATAGAGGCACTAGGGCTGGGACTGTGGCTCAGCAGTAGAGCGCTTGCCTCGCATGCCTGAGGCCCAGGATTCAATCCTCAGCACCATGTACGAAGCAGTAAAATAAAGACATTGTGTCCATCTACAACTAAAAAAAAAAAATCAAAAAAAAAATAGAGGCACTAGGTTCATATAAAACTAAAAAATATTTTTAAAAAGATAAAAGAGGCAAAACTAAAGCCTTAAAAGATAATATAGACCAACCTAGAAGCCCTTCAAGAGATGAAAGGATAAATAAAATGTGGTATGAATACACACTGGAATATTGACCATAGAGAAGAACAAAATTATGGGGTTTCCAGTAAATGGATGAAACTGGAGACTATCATTCTAAGTGAAATAAGTCAGCTCCAAAAAACCAAAGGCTGAAGTTCTCTCTGATATGCAGATGCTAACACACAATAAGAGGGAGTGGAAAAGAATAGAATTACTTAGGATTAGACAAACAGGAATGAAGGGAAGGGAGGGGGATGGAAATAGAAAAGTTAGTAGAAGGAATTGGACATAACTTCTATTTTCATGTATGAATACATGGCCAATGTAACTCCACACCATGCAACAAGAATGGGAAGTTATACTCCATGTATGTCAAAATACATTCGACTATCATGTAAAACTGAAAAGAACAAATACAAAATTTTTAAAAAGATAATATAGAAAAATATTTTCATGGCAATAGAGTATTGAAAGTTTTCTTAAAACACAAAAAGACAAACAATAAAACGTTGAAAATTTAAAATGCACTAAGATTAAGATTTTCTCATCATCAAAATATACCATAAAAATGTAAAGAAAAGTACAAACTAGAAGATATTTGTAGCATGTTAGAAAGCATAATATATAGAATATATAAGAACTGCCACAAATCAGTAGGAAAATAACAAAATGCTCAGTAGATGAATGGACAAGAGACTTCACAAAAGAAGGAAATTGTTGGGCATGGTGGCGCATGCCTGTAATCCCAGCAGCTTGGGAGGCTGAAGCAGGAGAATCGCGAGTTCAAAGCCAGCCTCAGCAATGGCAAGGCACTAAGCAACTCAGTGAGACCCGGTCTCTAAATAAAATACAAAATAGAACTGAGGATGTGGCTCAGTGGTTGATTGCTCCTGAGTTCAATCCCTAGTACCCCCCTCAAAAAAAAAAAAAAAAAAAAACAAACATACAAAAGAAGGAACTCAAATGGCTCATAAACATATGAAAACACCCTCAACCTCATTTGTTATCAAGGAATACAAGTATAATGAGATACATTTCATACCTAGCAGATTGACAAAAATTTTAAAATAGAAGATACCATGTGTTTATGAGCAAACCATTTGTATTGATGGGAACTCAGCTGTGCTGGTGGGAGTATACACAGGCACAAAAACTTTGAAAAATACTCCAGTACTAACTCATAAAGATGAACAGAGGCATACTTTACAACCCAGGAATTCCACTCCTGAGTGTATTCCCCAGTTATCTTCTCATATTCATCATGAGACATACAAGAAAACATCCATAAGAGCAACGTTATTAATTATCCCTGTATTGGTCAAGATTCTCCAAAGAAGCAGAACAAATTGTGTGTGTGTGTGTGTGTGCACGTGCGCGTGTGTGTGCATGTGCACGTGTGTGCGCACACGTGTGTGTGTGCGTGTGTGTGTATTGAAAAGGATAAAGGATTTATTTTAAGGAATTGGTTTATGCAACTTGGAAGGCTTAGTGAGTCTGGATGGGCGAGGCCAGAAGGTTGGAGACTGAAAAAAAGTGTAGCAGTTCAAGTTTAAAGGCAGTTCTGCTTGTGAACCAGGAAGAGCTAAGATTTCAGATGAAGTCTGAAGGCATTCTGTTGGCAGAATTAGTATTCTCTCTTGCTCAGGGGAAGTCAGCTTTTTGTTCTATTAGGCCTTCAACTTGTTTGGATGAGGCTCACGTATGCTATGTAGGGCAATCTGCCTTACTCAA
>PVHX01006155.1:0-103795 GCA_004024805.1 Geosciurus inauris | reverse complement strand
ATTACTCAGCCATAAAAAGAAGGAAATTATGACATTTGCCAGTAAACGGATGAATCTGGAGACTAAGCAAAATAAACCAATCCCCCAAAAAACAAATATTGTCTCTGATATGTGGATGTTAACACACAATAAGGAGTGGGGAGGACAGAAGTTCATTGATTAGACAAAGGGAAGGGAGGGAGGATGGGAATAGGAAAGAGCGTGGAATGATTTGGACATAACTTTCCTATGTTCATATATGAATACACAACCAGTGTAACTCCACATCATGTACAACCACAAGAATGGGAATTTATACCACATGTATGTATAACACACTCTACTGTCAAAATGCACTCTACTGTCATGTATATCTAAAAAGAACAAATGAAAATTAAACATTTTTAATGTTTTAAAAAATAAATAACTTCTTTCTCTATTGGTGAATGAAAAAAGAGAAATTTGCAAAACAAAATTATCCTAGAACTCTGAGGGCAGATCAGCATCTAGCAGTCTGCTCGCCAATCAGATTTTCACATGGAAGTGATTGTATACAAAATATCAGAACAAATCTGAGATACTTGTTATTTAAATCTACCCAAAGCATTACTCTTTGAACTCCCCTAAAGAAAAGCAGTTCACCTGCCACAGCCACTCCTTGACCTTCCAAGCTTTTCTCCTAGACTGGCCTCCAGACACACTGACTTCCTTGACTCTCCAATAACACAGCAAGGATCGTGCCCTGAGGCTTAGGAGTGGCTCTTACTTCTTTTTTTTAAATTTTTTAAATTGTCAATGGACTTTATTTTATATGTTTATATGTGGTGCTGAGAATTGAACTCTGCCTCACACACGGTAGGCAAGCGCTCTGCCACTGCACCACCACCCCAGCCCCTGCTCTTACTTCTGTTTGGATATTTCCTCCCCAGATATCTATGTCTCATTCCCTCACCTCTTCCACGTCTTTGCTCACCTGTTCCCTTCTCAGGAAGGCTTACCATGTCCATCCGACTGCATCCTCTCTCTGCATCCATAGGGATAGGCAGTCCACCTCACCTGGTCCACTGTCTTGTTCTTTCCTGTAGCAGTGACCATCTTCTAACATCTACACCTACACATTAGCTTACTATCACCTATCTGCCTCCACCATAAAATGTAAGCTCCAGAAGGGCAAGATTGGGTCTGTGCTGAGCATCCAGAACACTACCTTGATATAGTAGGAGCTCAACATTTTTGGTATGAACAGTGAATACTGCCAGCTGAATCATATCCAGCACTGTAGGTAAAGGCAGAGCTCCAGGAAGGGATGAGGGACCAGCAAGATTGGGAATTCTTCTTTCCCCACTTGTTACTAATTGATGCTCTTTTGGCAAATCCTGAAGATGCAAAGGAAGAAAAGAAGAGCTAAGACAAGAGAGAAGGAGGGAGGAAAATGACAAGAGGAGATGAAGAAGAAGAACAAATGTCAAGGGCATTTATCTGAAAAAAAAAAAAAAGGCAGAATAAAGCTTAGCTCTGCAACTGGACTGTGAACAGCCTTCCATGTTCCCCTGCCTTCCTTTCTCTCTTGCTGAAACTGAAACTAACAAAAAGATAGTTTTAAGACCCAATAAAACTGCATGATTTAAACAGACACTACTAATTGTCAGCAAGCAACAAGGACTTGCTGGGGCACCATAACCTATTTCTAGTCATTTGCCTAGTAAAACCATTCCATCACCCATGCCTTCAGCCCATTGGCAAAGATAGATGTGTTGTTTTTTCTCCCAGTCCTTGTATGTTTTTTATCATTAATACAATATTTTAGTAGTAGGGGGAAAGGCAGATCTTATGCGTGTTTTCAAAATGAAAACTCAATTTTTTGGTCATCAGAAATAATTCAACATTGTCTAGTTAGTTTGCCAATGCTGTTTGCAAATTTAAGCAGAGTCAGTCTCTGTGCTAAGTGCTGAAGTTTTAAGATGATACAATGACACCTGATTGTAACTTAATCCAGTGCTTCTCATCCTTCTCATTTATCAATAGGTAAATCTCAAGCTCCTTCTTCCAGACAGAACTCTCAAGAGAACTGGCTTCCTTGGGACAATTTCTTATTACTGATTCATAGAAGAGATGTATCTTTTGTATATTCTCACCACCCAGTGAGACACTTTTATTGAATTTTATTTCCCCATTTCATATTACAAAAACAATAGACTGGGTTTGTTTTCCAAATATACAGTGTCACATTTTTTTTGCCATGCTTTATGACATTCATTCACTTATTCATCAGATGTTCACTGAGTGCTACTAGATGTCAGCGGTCTGCTACAGTTAAGATGATGACTAATAAGGAAAAAATGCCTCAACTTATACACACAACACGGAAGAGCTTCTCTCCATTCCCCAGGATCTGTCCTCCTTGAGAGCCACTTATCCAGTGAGATGACAGAAGAATACCAGGTGAAACTACAGTATCTTATCTAATATCTCAAGACACACATCTTAAAAATAGATATTACCTATAAAAAGAATGCATCATCCATATAGGAAAAGTAGAAAATGCAGAAAAGTAGAAAAAGCAAAAGTGGCATAACTCCCACCACCAGGATCAGCTAATGTTAATGGTTTAATGTATTTCCTTCTAGTTTTTCCTTCTTACAGGATTATTTTTACTCTAACAGGAAGCACAACTAGGAAGGTATGAGAACAATATGAAGAGAATTAATCCCATGAAGGAACTTAACATAAGAGCTAAACAATGAAAAGGTATACTATGTTCTTGGATAAGAAGATATATCACAAAGCAGTAAACCACTGAAAATTGTTGCTGTTAATCACAACAACAAGCCAAACTACTTTGCTTCTATTTATGGTTTTTTTTTTAAATAAAGCTGCATATATTTTTTTAATTCATATGGAAGAATAATCATTGAAAATGAGACCAAAAGTATAGATAATGATCATCAACAAGCCAAACTACTTTGTTTCTATTTATGGGGTTTTTTTTAAATAAAGCTGAATATATTTTTTTTAATTCATATGGAAGAATAATCACTGAAAATGAGACCAAAAGTATAGATAATGATCAAGCATGAGGGCATCAAAGTTTACAAGTGTTAAAATATATATCTATTATGATCAAAGCAATATAAAAATATCTCAGTGGAATATACAAAAGAATTTTTAAAGAGATACTAGTATAATCTGATTTATTAGGAAAAAGTTTACTTCATATGTAATGCCTAAATGATAGACTATTCAAATTTTAAAATGTATAATTGAACCTCACACTTTTAGACACACAAAAAATTTCAGATGTAAAAAATACTAATGTTAAAAATGAGAAAAGGAAAATAGAATTTTTTGAAGAAATTATAAGAAAAGAAGAGGTGAGAAGATATTTTAAAGTAAGGAGATCCAGAATCTGTAGAGGAAGAGAGACATACTGAATTTCATAAAATTACTTTGTAAATTTTGTGGCAGAAAAACTACAAAAATAAAATCAAAGGAGAAAATTTTGATGGGGAAAGATACAGCAACTGATGTGACAAAAAATCCATAGGAAAAGTTTTTGGACATCACCAGTCACTAGAAAAATGAAAATTAAAACCACAGTAAGATATTTTTTCACAACTGTTAAAATGGCTATCATCCAAAAGAAAAAAATAGTAACAAAGTAGTACGCTGTTGGTAGAAACGTAAATTAATACAGCTATTATGGAAAACAGTATATAAGTTTCCTTAAAAATTAAAAATAGAATTACCATATGATCCAGCAATCTCACACTATATATACATTGAAAGAAACTAAAATCAATATGTCTAAGAGGTTATCTGTACCCCCACATCTGCAGCATCATTCACAATAGCTAAGATCAACTTGTGTCCATTGATGGATGAATATATAGAGATACTGTGGTGGATATACACAATAGAATACTATTCACCCTAAAAAGGAAGAAACGCCTATCATTTGAAACAACATGGATGAACCTGGAGGACATTATGTTAAGTGAAATAAGCAAGGCTCAGAAATCCTGCATGATCTCTCTCATGTGGAATGTTTTAGTTCCTCTCATAGAAATAGAGTAGAATTGTGGTAATCAGGGCTTAGGGTAGTTGAGCAGATATTGGTCAAAAGATACAAAATTTCATTAGATAGGTGGAACAAGTTCAAGAGCTCTATTACACAACAAAGTGACTAAAGCTAGTAACAACATATTGAATTCTCACAAAGCGCTAATAGAATAGATTTTAAGTGTTCTCACTACAGGAATAATTTTGTGAGATAATGCATATATTAATTAGCTATATTTAGCCATTCCACTGTGTGTGTATGTGTGTGTCTGTGTTTAAAAATACTATGTTGCTCATGATAAAAAGATACAAGTTTATCTGGCAATTTTTTAAAATCTAGAATATAAATATAAGAGCATTTATAAATAAAAAAAAAAAAGAAAAGCAACTATATAAGTCAAAAGGAAATCCAAAGGACTAACAATAATGAGAAAAGATGCTCAACCTTGTTAGACATCCAAAAAGTGGAAATTAGGGCTGGAGATTAAGCTCAGTGGTAGAGGACTTCCCCATCATGTGCAGGGCCTCAGGTTCAATCCCCGATACTGCAAAAAAAAAAAAAAGCGGGGGATGGGGGGGTACTAGCAATGTACTCATTAGACTAGCGAAAATTAGAAAGTGAAGAAACAAGAAGGCTAGTGGAAAAGTGAGGAAAACAATACTCTCAAACATTCCTAGTAGGACTGTGATTTCTTATATTTTTAGAAAATAATGTGGAAAAAACCATTAAAATTTAAAAATACACATACCCTTTGAACCAGCAGTCGTACTTCTGGGAATTACACCATAAAAATAAAACCACCACTAGTTAAGAATATGTGTCTAAGAATATTTGTAGTGACAGCACTTTTTTATGTGTTGAGAACTTTTCACAACAGAATAACTGATGGAAGAAGAGTGCTTGAATAAATTTGCACAAATTCCTACCTCATGCAACTATTGAAAAGAATGAGATACATGTACAATTCTCAGGATTTCCAAGGTGCATTGCAAAGAGAAAAACCAAAGTACAGAGTAATATGCACACACTCATACACACATTGTATATGCAGCCTGATCGCCATGTGAAGACAAATGGAGACCATTCCTCTGAATATCAGTGTGCACATTTGTATCGGGTTGTGTGAGACAAGATTAGCAAATGCTCATCAAGCTGCATGCACTGGTTTCTCAGAAGGCGTATGGATGAAGTAAAGAGAAAGGAAAGAGGAGGACAGACCAAAAAGAGACGGTGGCATAATAGAAAACATGCAAGGCACAGTAACCAAAGAAAATGCAGAAAATAAAATTCTATCTATTATTGGAAAGATCCAGTAATAGAGTAAGTTCATAGACAAGGTGATGGACAAAATAGTGACTTGATTTCTAGATGGAATTACAGGCGATTTTTGCTTGGAATTTTGAAAGAGAGTTTCTGCAATACAGGAATTTTTAAAGAGAAAGGAAAAGAGATCTGAAAATATCCCTTAAAAATCTTAAAAACAGCTTTCCCCTTTGATAGTCTGTTTTCACTTTTAGGAAATTGTATTAAGGAAATAAAGATGTAGACAATGATGCTTCTTAAAACATCTAAGTATTTAAATAAATTCTAATATATAGCCTACAACATAACCTCAATTTGCAAAATACATGCCTGTATGTGTGCATGGGTGCATACATATATGTTACATTTCCATGTACATATGTGTGTATTATATATGTGTATTATAAAAGGAAATTGTTTCATTCTGAATTTTCATTAACATTATACTGTGGAGTCTTTTCATGTTATTCAATATACATATATGTGCAAACATAAATACGTACACCTATACACATATTACCAAGAAAAAGACTGAAAAAGAAAATGTGCTAAAATATTATTAGCAAATTTCTGTGGCTTATGAGAACATAGGCGATTTCTACCTACATGTTTACTCTTTTCTAAACTTGCTAAACTAAACAGTCACCGTACAATATGAAAAATTTTTAAATGGAAGCATAAGAAAGGTTGTAATTTCCTTTTGAAATGAAGGATGACACTTTCAGTCGATTCTAAATTTTCAGAGATATAACCTTCCTCCAGTGCTCCTCAGCATGAGAAAGACTGTCAGTCACCTAAATACGAGTTTCACACATCCGTTGGTTAAGAGCAGAAGCACAGAAGCCCCTATATGACCACAATATATCTGCCTCAGATAACCTTACAACCCAGGAACCCTGTAAACCCCACATTTCCAGGCAGATTCTTAGGGAGGCCGCTTTACAGAGACTACAGAGAAAAGCCTTCCATGATTCCAAACCTGTTTCTCATGTTAACTCTGCTGAATGGCATGTGCACATTTATTTCTCCAGCTTTCCAGTTAGAGCACATGCCTGTAGTTTGGACAAAGGGCCCAAAACTGGAGATACTCCCTCCATTTTTTCTCTCGATTCTCCTCTTGTGTGGAAAGAATTTCAGCTGAAACATGAGGCAGAGCCAGTGTGGGAAAACAAACAAGACAGTAGATGGACCTGGTGTGTTCTTATGCACAGCAAGGACAACCAATAAGCTTGTCCTTATCCCAGGAAATCTACCCTGAAAGGACCAACAAACCAACAAGGTACACAGCAACCTGTGAGACGTGCTCCTCCCCTGCCCTCCCTCCCATCTCTTGGAAGGATTCTTGCTTCCTGGGTGATGAGAATAAGGATTCCCCGATACATCACTTTCCTGTGGCCCATCAGGATTGAAGAAAGATCAACAGAAACATGGTGAATTTCTTTAAAGCACATTAGTTGGTTTCTCTTATTGTGAAAGTAATTTGAATAAGTGTGTTCTGCATGTTAGAGCTGAATAAAAATCCCAAAATTACTCCTTAGAGCTTTTCAATACTCAACTAGTAGCAAAATGTCATCTACACTTTGGCAGATAATATCATATTATTATTTAAATATGTGTCAGAACAATAGCTAAGTGTTGCAATGGGAAGAAAATGTAGACATGGTTATAAGCATGTGTGTTCATAACTGATTCCAACTTCAGGTGTCTGACTTTTTCTGGAACCATGGAATTCTAGATGACTAAGATTTCCACTTACTGTATACATGTAACTTCTGACTAGATAGGACATTCTGGTCCATTGTATTTAATACTGTGCATCAGGTCAATAATTTGAATAGAAAACTAGTGTAATTAACTGTGTGGCATTGATATGTAGACAGGCAAAATAAATTGAATAAACCATAACCAATTAGGCTTCACCAACCATAATCAAACTTTTTTTATGCTTACTATTAGGAAACATACAGACTGATAAATTAATAAAAGAAGTCTCTTCCTCCTGTTCACATGACATAAAGACAAGAATTGTGAGAAAGAATATTACAATACACTTATTGGGTTGTAATCTACTTAGAGACAGATTAAAGCAATGAGATAGAGTCAAAACTAGAAGAAATCACCAGCAAATAGATACCAGTGAGAATATAATAGAGAAGTAATATGCCCCAAATAGAATGAAGTTGCTCCAAATAGAGAATGAAGTGACTCAATTGTTGCTTATTAATGGAGGTAAACACATTGTTACATTGTAGTCAATTCTAATTATTCAGGAGTGATTGACCAGTATTGTGGATCCCCCTCCCCTCTGCCATCCTGTACACATTTGAGTCAACTCTTTCCATCTTTAGTTCATATTTCCAGAACCCCCTCCAAATCATATTTATCATTACTCTATGTCAAACATAATTAGGAAAGCAAAACCAATGGTCTGGTCAAGGGACCCGTTCCACTGTCTACTTTAGGACAAAATCCATTGACGCATTTTCACTAGCTGGAGAAAAGTTAGTATGAGGATTGAGCTTAATGATGGAAGAGACTGGTTAGCTAATCTTGCATGAAGTCTTTTTAATAAGTAAAAATTTTCCAGATATATATTATCAGTTGACTTGATTAGGTGTCATTTATAGGCAGGAAAATGTACTCGTAGGATGATGAAAAATTGAACAGCCATGTCCATGGCCTGAAAAGACACAGACTCAGAGTTCTCGACTTGAATGGATGAGCTCTAAACATTAAAAATAAGAAATCATAGGCATCTATCCCACATACTGGGGACACAAATACCAATTCACAGAGAAATCTGAGCTCCTCATTTCAAATGGATGATGAGATCCTACCGGGAGAAGACTTTTCCTTTTCATTACCACTTTCTGTATTTCCTCCAGTATAGATGCCTTTGACCTGCCTTCCTACCCTGGAAATGCATGCTTCCTGTGGCCAAGATCCTGCATTCCAGTCTTGTTATACCTATTACAGTGAGGTGGTCTTCAGAAAATTATTTGATTTCTCTGAGCTTTAGTTTGCTTCCCTAGAAAATGGGCATACACACACCCACTCCTAGAGATATTATAAGGACCAAATGAGCTCTCTTTCTAAAGCACAAGCACCAGAAAATAATGTATAACTGTTATCACTGTCATTATATTAACTACTTGACTGAACTCATCGACCCCAGGGATGAGAAAACTAGACCATTTTCCTGCCTATAAATGACACCAAGACATAGGACTTCAAGAGTGCGTGTGAGGAACCCCACATGCAGGTGCCCCATAACCTACTAACAAACACATAAAGCATTGCTTTTTTAGCCTTTAGGTTCTTTGTACTTAAGACCAACATTTCATATTAATAGAGCCAAATACATTTGAGAGTGGGAGAAACACTGGTGTTCTGGGTGGTTTATAAATGGAAGAGCAGCCGGCATGGAAAAGAATGATTCTAGCGTGCCACCTAGGTGTGGCAGTTACTTGGGGAGGTACACGGTGAGCCCTGAGCTCCATGCCAGCTAGAAGCCTCATGGCTTTCTTTCAGACCTCTTTCCAAGTCACAGCAATAGCAACCTTAGACCTTTCTAAAATAATCAACTTCAGAACTGGGACTACAAAATAGGAAGAGGAATGCAAGCTACTCAGAGACCAGATGAGTGGTGGAAACACAGAAAGGGAGAGAGGAAAATATTGAAAATAATGTAGGATCCAAACTCCTAAGATTTGCACTGGTTCTTCTAGGGGTTTAACCCTGAGCCAGATAGAAGACTCATTTATTTGTTAAAACCCTGTCCTTTTTTTTTTCCATTGTGTTTCCCCTTGATGTCCAAAAGAGGAATCAAGCTGTCTGCACTGGGTTAGCAAATAGCTCCAGGCACTGTCTTCTTGGAAGTGAGAAGCTGCAGCAGCCATGCCCCTGGCTCTCCTGTGATTCATATGAGAGTTGATTTGCAGTTGCTCAGACTCTTAATAGAGGTATTAGAATCATAAGTGTCTTAGATTCATAAGCCAGAGTAGTTTTGGGGGTGGGAGGGTCTACATAGCCTGCAGTTAGCCTTGTTCTTGCAGACAAGGTTTGGAGGGCTTTGCATGCCTGGGGACAGTTCCTCATCTCCAGCCTCTTGGGAAGACTGGCCTAACCAGTTCCACAGCACTTTTGAGGACACTGACTAAGCCTGGAATTGGTAATCATATTTAACATTTTGATTAGTCACCAAAGAAAATCTTTGCCTAGTAACCCTTCATTTCTTATGCAAGGTCTAACCAAAAAGTTTCCTGAAATACTTCACCAGAACTGCTAGTTTTACAATTCGGTCATCTCGCTGAGCAAAATATGCCAGTTTGGACCCTAGAGAGGTCAGGTTTAGTACTGGCTTCTCTAGCTGACTGGCAGACAGACCTAGGTCCACACCCCACACCTCCCTTGCAATGTGGACACGTTACATTAAAACAAACCTTGCGTATTATTAAGTTGACTCAGACTTCTTGGGCTTTTAATCATTTTGAAGGATAGCATAGAATGTACAAATAAGAGGGGATTTTAATATTTTATATCACATGGCCTGCTACTAGATTCATATACTACAGAATAAATACATAGCTTCTCAAGCTGGCTTTAGGCAACAGCAACAACTTTCATTGTAATATAGGCATGTCTTTCCAAGAGGTTCTGAACTAGTTTTAAAATGTTTTATGGAGGAAATTAGAAAGGACTTGGAGGTCAGTAAGTTATTTTCTCTTTAAATTTTAAATTAAAATGATCTGATTATTTAGCAATCACAATACAAAAAAAAAAGTCTGCTTGTCCACCTAAATGATTTTTTCCTTTGAAACTGCCACTTGTCACTTTTGAATAATTAAATTCCATTGGAAGATTCCCTAATTATTGAGAATGTAAGAGTCATATGTCTGGTTTAGGTAGTAACTGAATATATAAAGCCTACATTCTGAAGATGTTCTCTGACTTTAGGGTTAAATGCAAACTCACATCTTGCATTTAATTAACATCATACAACTGGCAAGACAAGAAGGAAGTTGTGAAATTCCAATAAGGAAATGTTTCAGCAGCTATGATAAAGCTAGCAGCTATGATAAAACTATTAGAGGGGGAAAAATGACACTTAAAAGATTTTTTCAAAAAGCAGGGTTTTTCTGTATTTTGAATGAAATATTGAACACTGTAGATAAGTTGGTCATCCTTCCTGATAACAAGTAAACAAGAAACTTCAACCACACAGTACTTGCGGGAGATATTTTGAATAATGGTAGTTCACAGATTGTATCCTTCACTTCAACTCAAGAAATACATCTGCAGTGCTCCTCAGAGAGCAAGTGTACTGCTAAGCCCCTGGCAATACTTGTTCAATAGTCAAAGAAATTAAATGAACTCATTCCCCACACCAAGGGTCAAATTAGATTTTATGCATCCATGGAAGAAGCTGAGAGACAGAAAGGGAAACTCATATGATCGCCTACTTAGATGGTGGTTCAACTGAGATCTGTATCTACCAGTATAAAGAGATTTTTGTGCTTATGGCTTCTTGGTTTCTTCTCTCTTTTGTTTTATAACAGAGTGAGACAGTTTCATAATACGGGTAATTTCCAAAGATTTCCTTTATGAATTCTGATTTTTATCCCCGCTTAAATAAAATGAGGTGATTAAAAATAAAAGTAGTCTCCCATATCAATGGCACTGAAGAATCAATGTCTCCCTATTTGCCCTAGATCAAGTTCCTTGACCATAGTTTCTACAAAACTACATAAGGCATGAGATGTTTACCAATGGTGGAATTAGTCATTTTGATTCATTTATGCATGGGCCATAACCTACTATCTCAACTCGGGTCCAGGGGATGACTTTTATTTCTGTAGATTCATTTTGCCATTAGAACAAAACCTCCTGGTCCACAGCATCTCAAACCATGTGTCCAGTACCAGTCTCCTGCGATGGCTGTGTGGTTTTACCAGATAATCAGCAAGTGGGGAATTAGCAATGCCATTTACTACACAGTTGTATCCCATTGCTTATAGAACTTTCTTAATCCTTATCTTACATGTGAAACTGTTTTTGAATCTTTACTTTAAGTTATTTAAATAGACTCCCTTGGAGTGCTTCAAGAATCTGCTGCATTTTTTACTATAGGTTTCAAACATCAACTTAAGCTATTAAAAAGTAGGTCCTGGGTTTTATTTTTGTTTGTTTGTTTGTTTCTAAAATGCTATATCATGACTTTCCATGCGAAAAATAGGATAATGTGAAAAAAAAATCTTGTTTAATTTCTTAACTTTGTTTTCCATCTGAACTATGTGTGTGCCGGTGTCTTTTCCTAATTTTAAGCAACAGTGACTTCATTTATAAACTTTTACTCATTTAAAAAAAAAAAAAACAGCAAATGGGATTGAATTAAAGAGTTTTGACAATTAGCAAGTCCATACAGACAAAAGGGATGATGATGGATAGCTCTAATTTAGAGCTGGGAAACATCTGCTCAAAGTGAGTAGCTTATGGTTTCCACACCAAATTTTAAAAATACCACACTGATTCTCAGACTTTGATAAGTTTTTTTTTTCCTTTTTCTTTACCAAAAGCAATGCAATCCACTTAGATGCTTCCTTCTCAGGTTCTCTACTAAAATTAAGAAGATATAAAAATTGCCACATGAAGAAACGAGAACAGTGAGAGAGCATCAGAGTTGTCAACGGAAAATTTACCAGCATGCACTGGGGAGGGTAAAAAGACTAATTAAATACAATATTCAATGAACTGTAAAGGAACAGAAGTCAGTTTCCTCTACCACGTCAACCCACTAGTCTAGAACATTGAAATCTAATCCCTGGAAATAGGATTAGACATGTCACAGATAATAAGACAGATATGGAGAAAATCTGCACAAACCTGCAATAGCCTCAGGAATGAACTTCTTTTATTTTTACGTTCATCCTTCAGTCTCATTCTAAACAACTACATGAAGAAGGCATTGGAGCCAGGCGCAGTGGCGCACACCTGTAATCCTTGCACTTTGGGAGGCTGAGACAGGAGAATCACAAGTTCAAAGCCAGCCTCAGCAATGGCGAGGCACTAAGCAACTCCGTGAGACCCTGTCTCTACATAAAACACAAAATAGGGCTGGGGATGTGGTTCAGTGGTCGAGTGCCCCCAAGTTCAATCCCCAGTACCAAAAAAAAAAAAAAAGAAGGCATTGGCTGGTTGGCTGTTATTCAGTACATTTGGACTATGAATACTGACCCTCACTCCTACCCTATGTTCGGTTCACTTTTTCCCTCCACAGTGACTTTCTGATCATGCATTATCTGGTTTGGCTATCTCTACTGCCACTTCAGATAATTGCTCAACTCTCCATTTGGCTTTTGGCTGGGTAGGCTTGACCTAAGAGAATGGATGAAGGAAGAGCCAGAATTTTCCTTTGATCTCTTAGAACTCAGGATTCCATTATATAATCTACCATAAATCCTGGCAGTCAGATTAACATCAACTTCCAAATTTACCAGAGTATGACACTCCTTCTTGATTCATGATGGATTCTGACATTTCTTTAATTAATGTGAACTTGGTCCTTCAGTGTATCAGTGATAAGACACTTTTCTTTAGTGCAGTCTCAATAGTTTTGAGGGTTTCCTTGATTAATTTTTCTCTTCTGCAATCTAAGCTTCAGTATGCCAAATGTTCTAGCTGGCTTTTTGCCTCTAAAGTTTAAGCTCACAGATGTTTCCTTGTGGCCATAGCAAATACCACTCCTCTGAGAATTGGTTTGATAAATAAAACTAACAATAAATTTAGAACTAAAGAGCTGGATAAAGAAGTCAAGTGCACCCCACGTTGGTTACACTTTTGTACATCTATAAATTTCTCTAGTGCACCCAATTCTCAAACATTGATGGTAGTGGATTCTAACAATCCCATCAACAAATGAAAGCCTTAGATAATCTCAAACCCTCCTTCTGCATAACAGTACAAATCCCTTTCCCTACTGAATGTATTATCATAACTTCTAACAAGTAGAAAATTGGCACAATGAAATTTCATTTCTATTCCAAGCGCTGAGGGAGGAGTGAAATGGACAGAATCCAGATGGTGAGAAAGAAGTGAAATGAGGTCCCTACATAGTCCAAATGTGAATAATTTGTGAACTGTTCTACATGATTAATACTCAACTACTTTAATACAGCTTATGCAACATGAATGCCACCGTAAACAGACCTTTACTTTTTGGCTTTTCCTTTCCTAGAAAACATTTTTCTATGAATCTTTTTTTAAACTACATTTAAAGTACCTGTCTGCTTACTTTGTGCAGGCTGAGTGATCTAGAGGGAAAGACCATCAAATCAATATGAACAATGTTCTTCCTGCTGAGTGGCACTGTATCACCTTCTCTGTACGTCTCTGCCCAAATACAAAAGCCAGGTATTAGCCACTGAGCACTCTCAGGAGTGACGCATCAGCCCTGGAGATTTATTATAACTGAAATTAGATTACTGAGTGCACTTGACCTTTTCTCTCAACCACCACCTCAGATTGCTCTCTGCCATTTTTCTTTTCATAATTGTTGCCCCTACCTTTTATCTCTCCATAAGAGAAGAAAGAAAGAGAGCAAGCCAAACCTTCCCCCTTCCTTCTACCCACAATACCTGGGCTCAGTTCCTCATACCCATAATGCAAAGAATTTTGGCAGTGGAAAGACAAATCAGTTTTCTTTCCCAACTAGAACCCTGATACTATGAGATAGTGGCATGTCTGTCTCTTTCTCTCAGACAGATGCCTATCAGTTTGATTATACTTATGATGGTATCTCAACTCACAGTTCTAATTGGAGGTTGCTAAAGACAAGAACTGCAGAATTATAAAATGGTGCCACCACAGAGACCATGCAGTTTCCCAGGTCCAACCTTTGTGTCCATTTTGTGAGCAAAATGAAGCCTCAAAAGTCAAAACTCTCAGTATCCAATGAAGAGTATTTTTTAATAAGTATACACCAAAATTGTAATAATCCTATTAATCACAAGAAGATTGAGTCATCTTAGAGATGACTGATAGTAGAAGTAGTACTATTACTATAGAGATATGAACTATTTTCTTATGAATCTATTTTCTATCTGAATAAAGTAATTGTCCTATAAAGATATTCTGAGCAAATAGTGTTTCACACATATAAGGTGTGGCACTTTGCAAGGTTCTATAACTTGGTCTCCAGGGTACCACTAGTTTAATGCTTTGATGGGTGCCTGGTAATTGTCAGACCCATTTTACAGTTATGGAGACAGAGCTTGGAGCCTGCAACTGTTTGCTAAGCGCATCAGTGGCAGAGTGAGATCTTTTGACTCCCACTTTTTTCTCCACTAGTCATTTTTGGAACAAAATCTTCTTTAAAGCCATAAAGAGTCATAATTTAAAAAGCAAGTCCTAGAAGATTTATTAAATTGTTCAATCTAAGTTGTTCCATTTAAATTAATAGTTCACCTCTCTTAAACTATTCAAATCATTTCCAAATTGATGTAGTCACTCATCACCTGAAAACTTCAATTTATACAGTATTTTCCTAAGGTTAAGGCATTATTTCATCATGATCCTACACCAAAATCTTTAATGCTTACACTATGAAGTCCAAGTTCCTCAAAATGACATAGAACTCTCCACTCCTAGATTATCTCCTACTGCCTCCCTGCACACATCCTAACTATATTTCTGTCGAACTGCTAATGATTCACCAAAGCCTTTGCTTTTCTTATTTTCTGCCCTTTCCTTACATCTTCCTGTGGAAACATTGTCCATACTTCAAGGTCAAAGTCAAATGTCACTTCCTGTCTGAAATCACCCCTAACCACCCTGTGCCAACTGGAAATAACTTCTCTTTGTGATCCCCACAGAGCTCATCACTCTCAAAGCACTTATCACATTCTACTCTACTGTTACCTGACATTATGATAGAAAGGATATATTACAGTTATTAGATAATAGTCACACATTATAGCCAGTACCTAGCTGACCATACCTGGTAGAGAATGTCTAAGGATCAAAGTAATGTCAGACTCAATCAGACATAATCATGCCCCTAACACCAGTGTGTAGCAGGCTCTTCCCAGATATCTGTGTGCAAACTCCAGTGCTGCACCTGTTCTGTTTTGTTCTGTTGGGAGCAGGGTCTCTAGGACAAAGCTTAATGAGCCACAATGGGGCTCCGTAGTAACTACTCATTTCCTAGACAAAATTAGGAAAAGAAGTTAACAACGTGGGTCAAATTAAATTATATTTGGCTCTGAGTAAATTTATCACTAAACATTCTGTAGGAAAACTCGATGCAAATAGGACTTCTAAAATTCCTTATTGAAATATGTGTGTGTGTGTGTTTATGTGTGTTTGTCACATAGCTTTAAAGTAAAAGATATTAAAATGACAATTTAGCAAGGCTGTAAGCAACATACTTGGACGTTGCCTCAATAGTTTTTTTTAATTTTTTTAAAAACTGAGCATGTGGTGCATTAGTTATGCACACCTGGGTTTAATCCCTGGTACCAAAAAAATTAACAAAAATATATTAAAGTGAATTATTACATATGATGTGATTATCTTTATTAAGCCCCCTTTAACATGGTTTTAAGAAAATAAATCTTCATTTACTATCTGTCAGATAATTCAAAATTGCTCCTGGATTTCTTGATGTCTCCTGAAAGAAAATATTCCCAGTGAGACCAGTTCTAAGAATAACAGAAGGAAAATAGGTCTCAGAAATGCAGATCACTTCTCCTAGCTTCTTGGATAGGCAGAATTAATTTTGTCAAAATGGCCATACTACCAAAAGTGCCATACAGATTTAATGCAATTTCAATTAAAATTCCAATGATGGGGCTGGGGTTGTGGCTCAGTGGCAGAGCACTTGCCTCACATGCATAAGGTACCGGGTTTGATCCTCAGCACCACATAAAAAAATAAATTAATTAAATAAAGATATTGTGTCCATCTACAGCTAAAAAATTTTTTTTAAAAATTCCAATAATGTTCTTCATAGAAATAGAAAAAGCAGTTGTGAAATTCATTTGGAAAAATAAGAGATCCAGAATACCCAAAGCAAACCTTAATGAGAAAAGCAAAGCAGGAGGCATCACAATACCAGACTTTAAATTATACGATAGACCTATAATAACAAACAAAGCATAGTGTTGGTACCAAAACAGGCAAGAAGACCAATGGAATAGAATAGAAGACACAGAGACAAACCCACATAGATACAGTTATCTCATACTAGACAAAGGTACCAAAAACATACATTGGCGAAAAGAGAGCCTCTTCAACAAAAAAAAAAAAAAAATCAAACACCAAAAAATATCAATAAATGGGCAAAAAGAACTAAATAGATTCTTCCCTAAAAAGAAATATGAAACATCAACAAATATATGAAAATATGTTCAACATCTCTATCAATTAGAGAAATGCAAATTAAAACTACACTGACATTCCATCTCACTCCAGTCAGAATGGCAGTTGTCAAGAATTTAAGTAACAATAAATGTTGATAAGAATGTGGGGAAAACGGTACACTCATGCATTGTTGGGGGAATGCAAATTAGTATAACCACTCTGGAAAGCAGTATGGAGATTCCTCAGAAAACCTGGAATGGAACCACCATTTGATCCAGTTATCACACTCTTCAGTATATCCCCAAAGGACTTAAAATCAGCATACTACAGTGACACAGCCACATTAATGTTTATAGCAGCACAATTCACAAGAACTAAGCTATGGAGCCAACCTAAGTGCCCATCAACAGATGAATGGATAAAGAAATTGTGGTGTATATGCACAATGGAATATTAATTTGCCATAAAGCAGAATGACTTTATGACATTCACCAGTAAAGGGATGAATCTGAAGTCTATCATACTAAGTGAAATAAGCCAATCCCAAAAAACCAAAGGTCAAAAGTTTTCTCTGATATGTAGAAGCTAACCCACAATAAGGGTGGGGAAATAGAAATTCACTGGGATAGATAAAGGGGAATGAAGGGAAGGGAGAGGGGAAAGGCAGTGGAATGAATCAGACATAATTTTCCTATGTACATATATAAATACACCACAGTGGATCTCAACATCATGTACATCCACAAAACTGGGATTCTAATTAAAATAAGATATATTCCATGCTGGTATAATTATATCAAAATGGACTCTACTGTCATGTATAACTAAAAAGAACCTATAAAAATAATTAAGTAAATAAATAAAATCTAAACTGAATTTGAAAAGAAAAAAGAAATTCGATCACTGGGTTGGGGAGATAGCTCAGTGGTACAGTGCTTGCTTGTCATGCAAGGAGCCCTGGATTCCATCCCCAGTACCACCAAATGAAGAAAAAGGAAATGCAGATTACCCATTTTCAGAAGAACTTTGTTGGGTTCTGAACCAGCCTGGGGAAGGAGGTGCATGTTAGGAATTCAGTGGCCCTCCATTTGAGAAGATAGCAGTTTGATGAGATCCAAAGAAAAAGAAGTATCAGACACTCAGTGGCACTCTACCCTGCTAGTGAAGAGCTGGAACTGTGACTACAAAGACTTGCAAGTTACTTAACGTCACAAGTTCCCCAGACTTGTCATCTTGTCATGGCCTGTCTATCCTTGTGATTGGCAGTAACCACGAAGGACCTGGGCATTATCTCCAAAGCAACAAGAAAAGACAAGTGGAAAACTGCACCCCACTTACACCCATTCTTATCAGGAAAGCACAAAAAAATCAAGAGTTGACAACTTCAACCTCAAATAGGAGACTAAATCCAGATTAAGCTCCTGAAAGCTGTGTTTAGGACAACACTCTGTGTGTACAGGCAATGAGAGTCTTTGTGGTTTTTACAACAGCAAGCCTAGGGCAGCTCCTAGGTATTTGTTTTCTCCAAATAAAGCAAGAACATCACCCAAGTCTTCAGGGATGCCCAGGGAGAAGGCCGCCATCTTCCTCCGCAACCCCATCCATCCTTCCCCTGGCTCATGTGCATGTTTCGTCTCATGCCTGGGGAGCCAGAACTCTCTTGACCCACACTTCCACCTCTGCACTCACTTCAGTTCTCCAGATGCATGAAATGACCTGCCTGTCCTACCCAGCACCACGCCCCGGCTGCACTCACTCATCTGGTGATAAGATGCTACATGTAACTAAGTCATAATTTGTGCATTCCATGTAACAATTTGCATTTGATTAAAGTGAATTTTTCACAATGCTCTTTTACAGACATTATTACATTGAATTCTCATTAGTAGCCACAATCCTTCTGCTAAATCCAAAATCATTGTTCCCATTTTACAGATAAAGATATTAAGCTATACAGAGGGTATGATATCTTCTCTGAGTTCAGCCTGCTTCTCCAAGGCAAGGTTCATATTGAACAGAGAATTCAGAAATGAATAGTATTTCAAGTAATAGCAGAGAACATGAACTTTGGAATTAGATGAGTTTATCTTGCAGGCCTAGGTTTGTCGTTTACAAAGCTGTATAATACGAGACAAATCACTTAACTTGCAAAGCCTTAGTTTCCTCATTTGTACATTGAGAGTCATATTACTGTTTATAACTTGGGGTTGGAGTGAGGATGAAACATGATACACTTATAAAAAGTATCACACAAAATAGGAACTCCCCAAACAGTAAGTGCTAATGTAATTGCTATTATTACAACGTCACGGGCCCTAAATATATGTGGGGTCAGTGAGGGACAGTCTGGTTCAGTTCTTTGATACTACACTGAATTAGAAATTTAACATGTTATGCATACATGAGCTAAGAGCTAAGATTTTGCCCAAAAAAGTAAAATGCTTTTCCTTTTTCTCCTTTATATTGGGGGTAGTCGTGCTGTACCACTGAACTCCATCCACACCCACCCCTCAAAATATTTCTTATAATGTGAAAATAAATATGAAGAATTTTATAATGAAGTATTGACATCTCAGCAAGATATTCCTTGCTACCTTTCTCATCACAAAGGAATGTGACCATCCTATAGTCACAAAGGACAGAAATAATGAGAATAATAATGTCATCAGGAGGACATTGGAGGTTTCTGGGCCTTCTCTTTCAACATTTTGTGCTTAAGCACCAGCTCTTTTGCAGGTAGCTTTCTCAGCGGGCTGAACTGACCACTCATTATTTTTTAGAATAAGTCCCCAACTATAAGATGGATTGCAACTCCTAGCAGTCATGGGGTTAACCTTGAGTGTTCTTCATTTATTCACCAACATTTATTGAGCACCAGGCACTGTATTAGGCTTGGAATGAATATTACTTTCTTGTGTTGAGTTTCTATCACTTGAAGACTGTAAGTAGTTTAATAAGTGGTTTAATCTCATTTTTTCCATTAGATTATAGGGTGGCTACTCTTAGAACCCTACTTTGAGGTCAGAGGTGAAATAATCTGCCTAAACTGCACAGGTAGAAAGTAATGAAACTAAGTCTTGGAATTACTCATATCCTATTTATTTGTATCTGAAACTTCACTAAAGAGTTATCTGTGATTGAAAACAAGCCCTATAGAATTTTTCAGGGGCAAATGAATAGTGCAATCCTCTTCAAACCCTAAAACAGACACAGACTTTCAGAGAGAAAAAATTTATACTCCTTGGAAAGAACTATAAACTCACAGTTGTGTAAGGTTTCACTGTCATAGTCCAGGGAGAAGGACCCAGAGGAAGTCTACCAGGATGCTGCCTAGAAGGCAAACACCTTTATGACTAACATCTTTAGCTGTAAAGTGTCTTTTAAGATGGCACCTTATTAGGTGCCACTTTGCAGGAGCTTCACAGGTGGTGTCTCTTTCTTAGGGATTGACAGAGACCCAGCCCTGGTGGAGGTGGATGGGCAGGACCATATCTCATCCACCATGGACGAAGTGTGTGCTGTGACTTTTTGGTTTGTTTGTTTTTTGGTTTTGTTTTTTTAACCAGCAATGTGATGGTCTTCTCAGAGCTAATCCCTTTTTTTCTTTCCTCTTTTTCCTTGTACCCTATCTACAACCACGGAGCACAGCTTTTCTCCATTCAGATCAAACAAAACTTCAACCAATGAGCCTAAGTCCCAGCATTTGTTCTGACCAACTGAGCTAAAAGAATAGAAACACTCAGAGAAGCCCTGCAGACAACCAGGTAAGAATGTTCAGCAGGTACCTGGTGTCATGGTTACAGTGCAGGTCACTTTAGAGGAAGTGTTCGGGGAAAGGTGGAGGGCAGTAGCTCTAAATCCGAAACTGAACACGAGAGACACAGAGTTCACTGAAATAAATGGTAGTTGTTTGATTTCATTCTCATTGTAAGTTTAAGTACAAGAGCTTTATGCCTTTCCTTAAATATATCCAAGAGCCTGAGAAAAATATCCTACTAGTAAACCTTGTATTAATATTCAGAATTTTGCTTTTTTTCCAGCATGCTGTCTCTTTTACCTACATTATTTTTGTTTCTAATTTCCTTGAAAATCTAACAACTTGTACAGTATTGTATCCAACCTCTATAGTAATAAATAATACTATGTCTCCATACATCCCAAGTTCTAGTAGGCACCCTTCATAGGACATTAATAAAACCAGAGCAAACATTTGCTTTTAAGAAATAGGAAGGAATTTTAAAGAATAGAAATGAGCTCTAAATCTAAGACCTCAGTGGTTCCTTTCCTACTTAATTTTTTTTTTTTTTTTTGGTTCTCCATGCATTCTATGATTTAGTTCAAATATTTCTACCTGCTTCTCCTAAGTTCACTCTCAACATTAATAAATAAAGATATTTTATATATGTTAAAAAAAATCTATTTGAAGGTACTCTGTAAGCCTATTAGATCTGACCCATAAAATCATTAAAAACCTGGCACTTTGGAATAGGAGTCAGTGTTATGATCACAATCCCTGATAAAACCAACTCTTCTATTAAGTAATTAAAAAAAAAAAATTGTTAATTGTGTTGGTTTCTATGTGCATGCCAGAGGAAACAAAAACTGATTAGCTTCATAACCCAGCATGAAACTTACAACTTAAAGAACATTTCCTGAAATGTGTAGCATTCCTCAACCAAAATGAAAGTACCCTGTCCTATCTTTTGTGACCACCACATCATTGCGTGAGCAACAGGCTACATGTGGGACTGTAGTTAATGTGCACACCACCCTGCTGCAAAAAGTCATTAGTAGTTGTGTTCAGATAGAGAAAAGCAGAACCACGGGACTCAAAAGAACTGGCCTAAAATCACGGGGCAATTTCAAGACACACAGTCTCAGTCTCGTATTGCTACCTCGCGTAGCTTTTCAAAAAACTCGTCTGCCTTCAGGAAATAAAGAAGGGCTTATTCCAATTGCTCAGTTCAAACTCACGTAAGTTACAGCACCAAATAAAGATTAAGGAAACAGTTAGTGTCCAGGCTAGTCCGAGATCAGTTCAATCACAAACTTCTAAAATTCCAACATATTTCAACCATACTTTATCTCGTGGCTAGAGCTGTATCCAATAAATATACAGTTATCTGGGGCGGGCAGGGAGTCTGTCAATGCTGTACTGAGAGGCAGTCGGGTTGCCCTGTGACTCAGCTGAATCTTACTCCTAGAGTGAATTTCCACTACCAAGTTCAGATTAACATGCTAATATCATGATAAGACTTTCTAGGAACTTTGCAAAATACCCCTGGAGCAGTGAGAGAAAAATGAACACCGTTTCACAGGAGAGGTAAGCTCTGAGGTTATACCCTGCTTGAACACAGTAGCACATTATAGCAAAAAGAAAAAATAATCAATTGAGAAGAAGAAATAGGAGTACCTACTTGAGGAGAAGAAAGTCACTCAGAGACTGTCTTCTTGTGCTAGAGAAGGACAGCAGAAGGGGCCTTAACCTTTGCTGCCCGTCACAGAGCTGCTGAGCAGGGAGCGTGCATTTTCAGTTTTGGTAGAAACCGTTCTGAGGCTGTTGTGACCATGAAATTAGGAAATGCAGAAACTCAAGAATAAAGAACTAGCACCACCATTTGACTGGGATTGGAAAATCTCCTTCAAATAATAAAGGCGGCAGTGGCCTTCCATCCAGGCCTGATTCTAACTTACTTAGCACTTCCGTTTTGATAGAGGTTTAACAGGGGGAAAGTCATGTGTTAATCCACCCGAATTTCTTTTCTTTTCTTTCTTTCTTTTTTTTTTTTTACGAAATCCAGCCCATTTTCTGTTTACTCATAATAAAACTTGAAGTCTAGACGAATTGGAGGGAAAAAAGTAAATAGAGCTTTGATTCAGCACATTTTGAACAATTTTGTTCATCCAAGATCAGCCACAGCTAAAAATAGGAATGAGGACACACCTGTGATCATCTTAGTAACTTTCTCTTTCTGCTCCGTGCTTCTTGTGACTGATAAATGGCCTTCCTGACTTTGGTAACCTGCACAGGTTTAGCTTCTCTCACTTTGAACTCCTTCCTCTGTCCTGTGAGCCTGGCACTGTCCTACAAGTTTACAAGTTTACGCGTTTTTCTGTTTGTTGTTGTTTGTTCGGTTTTTTGTTTTTAACACAGAGACAAACATCCTAAAGTAAAAAAAGAGTTTTAAAAATAATATTAAATTTTTTTAAATAATACTGAAATTTTAATAGCTTATAAAATCTGCTGTAGGCTATGTAGCATGTACTCCAGATGGTTATTTAAAATATGTATTAACTTTTTCTACTCTGAAAATCTGAGAAAAGCTGGTTTTCGGGAAATGAGAGCAGTGACCGATGAAGGGAGGAGGAGGGGCCTGTCTCTGGCTACTGTACCTCTTGGTCTCAGCGCAGAAGGCCACATGCAGGAGGAGAGAGGCATCTCAAAAATGGCTTAGGGAAGAAAGGAAAACTGAAACTCTCAGAATCAATGCTTTAAATGTTTATTTTAAATAAATGATCTTAACTGTCTTCAGTCTTCTCTATACTTGTAAATTAGTCCACAAATAATTAGAATAAGCAAACCTGTCTGAGATTAACTTTTCCAAAAAATGTAAAGCAGGGAACATTTTAGTTGAGATGCAAAGCACTTGATTTAGTTTAACAAACATAAAATGTTAACAAGAATCACTTACATGAGGAACAATCATGTATACCAAGCAATGCAGGAACTTTGTTAGCTTTTGTTGTTGTTGTTTATGAATCCTGGTGAAAGGTAAACTTTAAATGTTTTGAGCAGTTTAAATGTTTTAAAAGCAAAATATTTTTTCTAATTTAATTAAATCCTTCCATTAATTTGTTAACAAGAATGAATGAATTATGCTTTTCAAACAGCATTTAGTTTCCTGCTAAATCAGTTGTATACATCAATACGGAGAAGAAAATTACAGAAAGCAACAGTTCTTAAAATAGCACATTCAACAGATTCTGAACTGATTATAGATTATTTCCTTTTCTTTAGAAAATATGAACAGTATAAACTTCATATAAAATATAAATTCAATTACTTACCTTTAAAAGAGTATTATTGATATTCACTTACATTTCAGTACGTGGATTCTTGAGTAGAAGAGAATTAAAATAATAGCAAATGTCTTCTGAGCATGTAAGTACAGGAATTCTAAGGATAGTGATGTAGGTTCTACCAAAACATGGATGCAGAAACCACTGGACACTAAGCTTAAGTACCCATACCAGCTGGCAGGAGGTGAGGAGTCCAGCTCAAACCCCACATCTTCAACACTTCCCTGTAGCATCTGAACCAACACAGGATCTCACACTATGAGAACACCAGGTTTCCTATGTGTCCTGGGGAGACAGTGAAGTTTCATCAGTGAATAGATTAAAAAAAAAAAAACAATTTAACCAGGTTGATATAGAAAGTTTATTTTAAACCATTTTGAAGTTTATCATCCTAAGGAGCTCACTAAAAATAAAAATGTGTGCTTAGACTAAAATTGTTTTAAAATACTCTGTGCTTTCTTTTTGTTTTTTGTTTTTTTGTGTCTGGGAATTTGGGGGGGGGGGGTACTGGGGATTGAACTCAGGGCACTAAGCTACATCCCCAGCCTTATTTTGTGTTTTATGTAGAGACAGGGTCTCTCTGAGTTGCTTAGCGCCTCACTGTTGCTGAGGCTGGCTTTGAACTCGCAATTCTCCTGTCTCAGCCTTCCGAAGTGCAGGGATTACAGGTGTGCGCCACCGCACTCGACTTATGGACACCTTTTTCATTTAATTTCCCTATCACAGGCGTGCACCACCATGCCTTGCTCTGTGCTTTCTTACAGAAAAAAAAAAAAACCTCCTTTGAGAAAGAGTGTCTAATTGAATTGTCTTCACCACTATTAGAGTTGATAATGAAAAAAAAAAAAAAAACAGGAAGAACAATTTAAATGAAGCACTATAATACAGCATCATAGAAACAAACACAGGACAAATTAAATCTCATAAGTATAATTCAAAGAGAAATATCATACCTGATTCCCACATACATATTTTTAAAATGAAAAATCATTTTCATCAAAACCATGTTATCCACCTTTACTAAAAACTAAAGAGGACCAACATACACATATGTATGTTACAGAGTCATGTGGTTTTATTAAGGAACACTAAACAATGAAATTCTAAAAAATTTTTTCAGGTTACAACCTTGGTTTTTTGTTTTTTTTGTTTTTTTTTTTTTTTTATACATTCTCCCATTCCAGAAGTGGCCACTAACAGCCTAGTTTCCACAAGCAAAGTAAAGCAGAAAATTGATGCAATCTGTCTGGGTCATTCAAGCAAAATCTTGCTGTGATCTGGGTGATTTGGGCTAAAATAAAAAAATCAGGTTTATGGCTTAGTATGTATGCTTTTGTCAGACACCCCAGATGTGATAGCAGAGTTTGGGACTCAGATACATAGGTAATTGCCCATATGCTCCATTTGTCCTTATTAGCAAAGATGCTTCCACTTTGGGCAGTACTCCAAAACCATCTCAATTCCATCACACTATAAAAGCAGCTCCACGTTTCTGGTTTTCCTCCTGAAAAACAACCAGAATTGAAACTGTCCTAGCCTGGAGATATCAATCAGTACCTGACCACCCAGCTAGCCAACTTTACAGGGAAAATTGCCCTGTCCTCAGCCCCCGTTGCCTAGATAACCAAGCAAACACTCTTGAACTCCATGTCCCCTTACCCTGATTATCACTAGCTAGACCTTAGTTAGGCACCTGGCCAGCCAGTCTGCAGTCTGGGCAGTGACCTAGAGTACAACCTAACATGAAAAAGATGAACTTGGCCAATCAGGTCGAGGCTCTCGGGAGTACAGATTTGGAAACCAACACTGAGGTATGAGCCTCACAGGGAATGTCTTGGGGTAAAATGGAGAACATAGGGAGCAAAGACCCTCTAGTCAGTAAAGTTGTGCAAGGACAGAGAAAACCAGCCAGCTGAGATGAGCAGCTCAGTTACAGCTAAGTCCATCCATGATTGGTGACCTTCCCAGCAGTATATTTCCAACTACTAAGGTCCATTTCTGACAGGAAAGGGGAATCCATAAACTTCATGTGAGGATAAGGAGCCAATGTCAGAGAAAAATGATTTTGAATTGCAGCACAGCATCTGTCACCAAGTTCAGCTGCCCAGCTTGCCCATACACCAGAATCACAGTGACAAGAGAAGCTGTTTTGCGGGACGGAAGATGCCTATAAACAAATGAGAGCAGAGGGAAGCCTTGACCCTTATAAGAACAGGAATCAAGAACCAGATGAGCCAGGTGCAGTGGCACATACCCATAATCCTAGCAACCCGGGAGGCTGAGGCGGGAGGACTGCAAGTTCAAAGCCAGCCTCGGCAACTTAGTGAGGCTCTAAGCAACTTAGCGAGATCCTGTCTCAAAATAAAAAATGAAAACAGGGCAGGGAAGGTGACTCAGTGTTTGAGTACCCCTGTTACAAAAAAAAAGTTCAATCTCTGGGACAAAAACAAAAACAAAGGATGAAATCTAGGAATGAGTAGCCATGGAGAATCAGCGGAAATGGGTCCTGCCCTTTTGCTGCCTTTGATGGGCATCAGTGTGGACAGCCTTGGCCCACCAACACTGGTGGCTCCTGAGAGCCCACACTAGCAATGTGCACGAAGGCCAGTTCTGCAGTACCTGCTATGCACTTCACCCCAAGGAAGTGAACTTTGAAAGGCTGTAAGATAGTTGATGAGGAACAGCCTGAGAAAACTATCGTTTTGTGAACTGCTTTCCCCCTATTTTCACCCAGACTTGTACATTCTAGGGATTTCATACACCATTTCCAAAATACCTCCAGCCTCCAGATCTTCTATGTCCTTCCCCCTCCCAGTGCTCAGATCCTCTTCAGCTCTGGGGACTACTGAATAGCATCCTAAATGGTCTGATTGCCTCCAGCTTCTCTCGCTGCTGATCCACTGAACGCAGCTTCACCACATTACCTTCCTCTTTAATCATCCTCACCACCTCACTATAAATCAAATTAAGTACCAAGCACTCCCCATGTCCCTGTGAGTCACCTAGCCCCAGCCCTCTCACCAGCCTCACACTCTGATCCAGTGGCCTCCATCTCAGCCTCTTCTCCATTCAGCTCAGTCATGACCATTTCACTCCTTCAAGGTTCATCTCAAAGAACACCTTCTCCCTGGAGCCCTCCCTGGTTGCCCAACATTGCTCAAGACTCACAGTCCTCCGGGTCCCATAGTGCATTGCCTGCACCTTTCTCCCGCAGCAGCCAAGTGCCTATGGGGCATCTCCTCTATGCCTAGCAAGAATGAACAGACATGACCTTGAGGAGCTGTGTTGGAAAGGGAGAATGACCTTTCCACAGGTGGAAGGTATAATCCAATAACTGACCAGAGCACACTCTTAAAGAACACTCAGTGGCACTCTTAGGGAAGAGGCAGATTCAGTCTGGCCCTGAGTTGTACTTCCGCACGGACTGATTGCCATTTACCTGGCAATATGTCTTACTTCACCTAGATCTATGCAGTGAAGCACACAATGCTTGGTGAACATACCTTTTATTTTTTTCATTCAAATGCATTTGATTTGGATTGAAGAAGAAAGTCCAGTCCTTCTGCCATCTGCTTCCCTCTGCTATCCTCAGTGGCCAAGGAGACTTACATTCAAGTTGCTCTCCAAGCAGCAGAAAAAGAGTTGGCCACACACAGGGGTACTGCATAGCCTAACCCCAACTGCAACCCTGCCTGGGCTTCGAAAAACTTCCTCTGTGATACCAAAACCTATACTGAAACCTACTATCCCCCCAGTCCCAGTACCTTCAAGGTCTTTGATGGGACAAGCAAAAGACAAAACATAAGAAATAAATAACAAAACTAGATAATCACATCAGTGATGGGACATAATTAAGTTCCACAGTACCAGCATTAAGTAGAATAAGAGAATAAACGCAGATGGAGAGCATTCAGATTACTGGATCACCAGAAGTATAAAAGAGTGCTTAAAACAGATAATAATAAGAATATAATTTTGTGTTATCTCTTAGGCATTTTCCTCACAACTATATTTTGGCTGGTTACTAGGCAATGATATTTCTGTTTCATAAAATTATTCTGTATTCCACTGGTTTGCTTACTCCACCCTATGAAACAAACATCCACATGGACAGTTCCAGGGCATTTGAAACCTCCTGAAAACATAGCTGAACTTTTGGGTACATAAGCACATGTGTATTTTTCTGAAGGAAGAGTCTGGAAACTTTATCAAATTCTTAAGGAAGCCCAAACAAGAGTAAAAATCAAAGGAACGGGTTTATCATTGTAAAGGCAACATTTAATACACTGCAACATATACTGTTATTGTTTCTTCAAAATTTGTAAACATTGCCTACCCATCACTTTTCCTTTCCAAATTAGGCCTTTTACCAAATTGATACAATTTTACAATTTGCATCTTCTAAAATAAATCAGAATGGTCATTTCTCCATTTTGAAAATCTCATTGGTAAAACTCCAAATAGATCCTGATTTTCAAAACTTGAGGTCAGTTATCAAGTTGTGGTATGAACCAGCGCCAAGATTCAGAAACAGTAACACACGGACCTCACCCCATGGAGGTCCACCCCTTTCCTGTCTTTCACCCCTACAAAGCTTTATACTTGAGGAAATGGAAGAGGCGAAAATCAGCCTTAGCATAGGGCAGCACCAGTATCTGTTGGGCCAGTCAGGGGGCTTCTCAGTTTTCTCATGTAGGAAATAAAGACAACGAGCTAAGCAACCGGTTATATGAAGAGTTATTCAGGTGTGAGATGATAACACAAAAATAAGAACACCTAGACTAGGAAGTAGGGTTGAATACAGACCAAGGTTTCAGGTAGTCTTCCTGTGACAGACTCCTCCATGCCTGTGTTTGCAACTCCAGACTTCCGAATCTGTTTCCCAAAGCCTTCTGTCGTGTCTTGTAGTTGGCTTTGGGTAAGCTGCAACAGCAGATGTCCAACTTCATGGCCCCTCATCTCATGGTGAGCAGGTCTTCAGGAGTCCCTACAAGTGCCAGAGGTGGGGCCTTATTTGTTCTGAGTTGAGACATTTAAAAGGTGTTTTGGCAGCATTTGTGCCCCAGGAAGGAGGCGTGAAGGCAGATGCAGGCTCCATGTCCAGCTGTGGCCACCACTAAACCAACAAAGCCACCAGCCCCTCGGAAGCACCAGAGTAGAGGAAGCTGCCCATCCCACAGAGCTGGTGTGCTGTTTATTCAGGCAGAGAAAGGATATTTATTTCAACCAGCAAGAGAAATATTAGGTTATGTAACACTGGGGATGAGAATGAGGCTTTCTGTTTCCCCCTACTTTTTCCTGGAGAAAGTGTTGTGAAATAGTCCAGGAACAACGTCTAGTTTCCACAGTCACTCATGCTTCCAGAGGCTTCTGTCTGACAAGATCAACAGTCAGAGCCCTGGGAACAGCTGTGTGGGACCCTGCCCACCTGCCACTGCCCCACCCCCACCAGCAGCATGAAGCTCTGGCCACAGAGTCCCGTTAGTCATTTCAGAGAACCTCAGTACAATTACCCTGAGGCGTTTTTCCCACCTCACACTCCAGTGCAGCCTTAGAAAGAATCATTATTTACATGGTCGGCTGCACAGGAATCATTCAAAGGGAAGCTCATGCAGGACTTGGCTTGACCAACGTACCATAATTCTAAGCACTGGGCAGTTGGTGGGGGCCCGGGGTATTTATTTAAGGCAAAAATAAGAAAGTGAGCCCAGGTGAGGTCTCAGCCAACAGAAGGGACAGAGTGGGCATGAGGGCTGTGAGTGAAGGGGTCCACACCAAGATCCCAACTGGCTGAATAATGGGGGACAAAGAAGCGACCAACAGCCATCCCAGGCAGTTGACAGGGCAATAAACCATGAGAATCTCCAGTCCTCTCCAGGTGCCACATGAAGACACAAGAGTAAGACCTGGCCACAAGGGAGCTAGGCAGACCTGGCCACTTGGAAGGACCTTAGAGATTATGTAAGAGATCAGTTCATCTTTTCAATACAAAGTCATTTATCGAGCACCTACAACATGCATGCCAGGCATTGATCTAGGTGTCAGAGACATAGGAGCAGGACCAAAGGAGCAAAACTCCCTGTCCTCACAGAGTGCACATGGCAGGACAGTGAGAAGCGGAATTAGAAACAACTGTCATGGACAGAAAGTTTGTGTTCCCCCAAAATTCATAAGCTGAAACCCAAATATCTGACATGACGGTGTCAGAAGGCAGGGCCTTTTGGAGGTGACTAGGTCATGACGGTGGGTTCTCGTGATGCGATTAGTGCCCTTATAAAGGAGACTGACCCCAGAGAGCTCTGCCCCTCTTTCTGCCATGTAAGACATAGCGAGAACACCGTCCTGGGTGAGGTCAGGTGAGGTCTTACTAGAGGCAGTCCATGAAGCACCCTGATCTCAGATTTCCAGCTTCTAGAACTGTGATAAATAGATTTACGTTTTTTATGCCCCCTCTATTCATGGTATTTGTCATAGCAGCCCAAGCTGACTAAGGCAACAACCAATAAATAAAATACAGAGAGAGGATGACAAATGTCAACAGCACTAAGGTAAAGCTGAATAGGGCGTGGAGAGAGGGAGGTTGGGATAAGGGGTGACACAGGGACTCTAGGTCACACTGACTGAGAAGACAAGTGGCCATCCAGGAGGAAGCTCATTCTGGGCACATAACAGCCCAGAGTATCAGCAAGTACAAAGACCAGAGTTCAATCCCCGGTACCAAAAATAAAAAGACCCGAGTGTCCCAGGTATGACTGGGGAAGAGAGAAGCAGCATGTGTGGCTGGTCTGGCACTGAGCAGGTAGAAGAGAAAGAGCAGCACCATGTCGTGTGGGCCCCAGAGGTCATCAAAGAAAAGTAGATGACTTCTGCTCCAAGCAGAAGTCACACTGGAGGCTTGTGAGCAGGAGTGGCATGATCCAACCTGCACGTTACCAGGCCACCATGACTGACTAGGACAGACGGGCATGCGGGCGGGGAGACGGGAGAGGACATTGCAACCACCCAGGTGTCTTCGGCCACTGGGCCTGCTCGAACAAACACCACAGGCTGAGTGGCTTAAGCCACAAAAATGCATTGTTCACAGTTTTGAGGCTGGAGTCCAAGATCAAGGTGCAGACCAACCCAGTGTCTGGTTATGGCCTGCTTTCTTGTTTGAAGATGTCTGTCTTCTTGTATTCTCACAGGGCAGAGAGCAGAGAGAGGAAGCAGACTCTCAGGTCTCTCCTCTAAGGGCATTTACTGCATTCACAAAACCACCACCCTCAGACCTAATCACCTCCTGAAAGTATTTCGTTGGATGTTAGGATTTCAGCACGTGAATTTGAGAGGGACACCAACATCCAACACACAGCTCCTGGAGACAAGTACCAGTGCTTGGAGCAGGCAGTGGTACTGGGTACTTACATTCCGGGTGCATTTGAAAGGTGAAACCAACAGGACTGCTGATAGGTCAGACGCCTGGAGGAAAAGAGAGGAGGCCAGTGCTACTCCAAGGTCATTGGGCTCCATAACCCTGATAGGAAGCTGTCACTTACTGAGAAAAGAGGTTCCCAGCAGGTACAGTTGAGGGAAGAAAGGGTTCCCAAATCTAGTTTTAAACATGTTAAATTTAAGGCATCAGTTAGGCAGCCAAAAACAGTAAGTTGGTAAAAGCAAGTCAAAGGAAAGGGATCTGGGAGTCTTGGGTACCTAGAGGGCATTTTAATCTTCAGAGCTGGTGACCCTAGCTTGCTTACACAGGACTGTAGCATCTTTCCTTCATACAGCCCGTCTTGCCTGTGACCTCCCATGCAGAGTTTGTCTGCCGTGTCCTTGACTGTCACCTTTTTCTTGACCCCAACCCAGTTACCTTTCCTGAGTCTCATTCTCTTGAGCTCTAACAGATATAAACTAAATTAACAGTTGACTAGAACAGATGCAAACCCAACTAACTGGTCTATCTGCCGTAAATGACATGTCCAAGCTAATGTGAGACCTTTTCCATAAGGGACTTCTAAGCCATGCCAAAAGAAAGAAACATATCATGATTTGGACATGTGCCATCCTTTGACACTTGGGACATGTAACGCTTTGCATGGGGAGGACAATGGCTCTCAGGCTGAAGGCAGGGCCTTTGAGATACAAAATAGATGTGGCCTCCACACTCAAAAACAACCTATCCACAACTGGCTAAGAACCTCTGAGAAAAAAATTCACTAAAGGCAATTCATCTCTCTATTTCATACCACTTCTGTTGGCATTTGTATACTATTCTAAATGCTCCAGGAGTCCAACTGGAGAAAAACTGTTGTTTAAAGTCAGGAAGTGCCAGAGAGCATGGGAGCATAGCCAAAAGAGGAGCCCCACTAAGATTAGTTAAAACCCACAGGTGCGTGTCAGCCCAGACAAATGTCAGCAGCTAGGCTAAGACCCCTTCTCTGGAGACATCATAAGAAGCTCATTTTTATGTGTTATCAGTAATTACCAGCCCTGGCACTACCACTAAGGAGACGTACAAATATCTATGCCTCACCCACACCCTCAGGTATTCTGATTTCTGGGGAGAAATGCGAGCATCAACATATTTTTTAAATTTCCATGAGATTCTAATGTGCAAGGAGAGTGGAAAAATCATTAATTTGGATTCATATTTTCTCACCGTTGCTATAAATCTTTCCTATTCAGCCCCATGGCAGGTACCTCCCACACATACAGTCAAACCATAACAGAGCCAGCTAGCTCCTCATGTCATCGTTTCTAAACACTTACTTAACGTTTCGTTCATTACATTTGTAACACATTTTTCATGATCTTTTTTTTTTTTTTTTTAGTTGTTGATGGATCTTTATTTTATTCATTTATTGTTTTTTTATATGTGGTGCTGAGGATCGAACCCAGTGCCTCACGCATGCTAGGCAAGCGCTCTACCACTGAGCTACAGCCCCAGCCCCTTTCATGATCTTTTAAACACACTTGCCATGTTTAACAATACTGCTCAAGAGAATGCACCAATTTCTATTAGAGAAAGAAGAAAAACTCCTGAGAAACAGTTCTAGCATTGGAGGGAAAAAAAAAAAACTTTGACAGTGCAATATTCCAAATGTTTTACCAAGCCCTCCTCCCTTTGCAAACTCCCTTCTGAAATTACACTGTGCACGCTGTTCCCAGCGCAACTCTATTATTGACAACGTGGGTAAAGAGGTAAACAAAAGAAAGCCATGCTCATTTCAAGCCGCTAAGAAGCCCAGGCCAAAAGAAAAATAAAATCAATCAACCTTTGCCAAGTGGAAAAGAACAAAACCAGCAGGGACTGAAGTTCTATATTCAGCTTTTTAAAGACTATTTCAAACAAAAGAGAAAAAGTACTGTGTGATCACTCGAGAGATTTACAAACAAATAACAGAATAATGCAAACTAAGTCAATACTACTACTGGGCGTCTGTTTATTCTTCAAAGAAACACTGAACTTCATTAATAAAATGCTCTTGGTATTGATATTCATTCACAAGAACCATCTCAGAGAACCATCCATCAGTCAGTAATCTCCATTCTTTTTTTTTGAACCCTGGGACACTTAAACCCTGGGACACTGAGCTACCTCCCAGCCCTTTTTATTTTGAGACAGGCCTCACTAAGTTGCTGAGGCTGGCTTTGAACTTGCGATTTTCCTGCCTCAGCCTCCCGAGTTGTTGGGATTGCAGATGTGTGCCAGCACACCCGGCAGTAATCTCCATTCGTACCTTAAAACTCTTTTGGAATCATTGTTAGCAAGGCCTTTAATTCCCATTTTACAGAGAGGGAAATAAAGGCAGGAAGAGGTTAATCATTCTGAGCAACAAAGTCAGGGTTGAGCTGCCTCAGCCACACCTAAGAGGAAAACCAATGAATGGTCCCTCACCAAAAACTTTCCACCCATTTTCTCAAGAAAGGCAGTGTCTACAGTTTAGTGTTCTAAAGCCTAACTCAAATTTTTCTTCTTTTCCAAGAACTCTCGTGTCTTCTCCCTTTGTCTTTCTCCAGACTCTTCCCATTTCCAAATTGTCTTGCACAATTCAAACTCTGTCATAATTAGCTCAAAGGAACTGTCCAAAAGGCTTTTTCTTGTGCTGGGATTTGAGGGGATGGATGTGCCTTGAGATAAGCTGCCATCTGCTAGGACTCCGCTGTTCTCCATTGGATGGCAGGTTCTCTGGTGAGGCAGCTTACAGGAGTGGTAAGGGAAAGATAGGGGGTGCGAATGAGGGCTCTCCAGAATGCCTGCCCACGAGAGGTGCTAAATGCAGAGTGTGAGGGTGCCAAGTCAGGGAAGGGACCGCTGCCCGCGTGTTGGCTCTGTTAATTAGCACCATTTGAAGATAATTATGACAAGACCACACAGGGAGAGCATGATGTTTCGAGTATAGTAGACCATTAAGTAAACAGGAGCACTGCTCTGTATATTCTTGATGATTGTGAAAAACCTTCCAAAAGATGGATGGGAGGATATTGTGGGCTTTCGTCCTTTGCAGTAACCAGAAGAAAAAGCCCAAGCAGAACATTATCACCACGCCCTGATGGGTCCAAGTCATCCCAAGTGTTCGCAATTCATTTTAATGTTTGTTGCTGGAACAAGAATTCCATTATAATCCAAGATTAACAGAGCTAGGTGGCTGGTATCTCACATGTCAGTTCATTCAGAGCCATTGCCCTAGGACCAAGCAAGATGGAGTTGGGACCTGGCCCACCATATTGGGAAGGCACTGGAAGAAACACTGAAAAGCAGCCTGGCTTCCCTGGCTCCTCCTGTCTACCAGCCCACTCTCACCTTCCTGTCTGTTCTGTCTCTGTGTTTGCCACCGAGCTCTTTGACTTACCATTCAGCTCTGTGTCCTGTTCCTGCTTCCTGAGTTCAGATCTTGGTGGTGCTTCTAACGCTCATGCTTTCCTCCCTTCTTCTCAGATGCAGAGTCAAAACCTTGATTCTCCTACTCATTGCCACTTCTACCCCCCACCTTGGACTCCAAGGACATGTCGCGGCCTCCACTTGGTAGCCCTCAGTTGGCTCTCTGCTGCCCCCACCTGGTCCACAGCAGAATCTGCAGATGGTAAACCAGCAAACAGGCCCTTAAGTCCAGGCTTCCATTTCTGACTTCAACTCAAATTTTGCTCATTTTGTTTCACCACAGCCTGACTTAACTTATTGATCCAAAACAAGTCTTAATGGTTGATGGTCAAGTTATGCTAGTGAGTAAATGAGATACGTTAAAGGAAGCACTTTAATTTTTAGGGAGAGTACAAAACAATAGTAATATAAGTATCATTAAGAAAGATTCAGCCCAAAATCGATGGATTTTTCTTAATGATTAGGACGCACCATATAAATTAAATGATTCCAAAAAATGATCACTTACATTAATTTATTTTACCTCCATCTATTTCAATTTTCCTACAATAGTACAAGAAGGATAGAAAAGAAAATAAGGAAGAAGAGAGGAATCATCTGTAGTTCCCCAAACACATTTGGTTTTAAAGCAACTCAGAAACTTGTTGGAATAAATTTCAGCATCTGAAGCCACTGAGCCAACCATGTAATCATTCACACTCAGAACAGTAGCTCAAGGATAAATATGTACCTGATCAGTTCGGCTCTCCATCACAAGCCTGTAGCTGGAAACAAATGTATAGCAGACCCTCAATCAGTATTTTTTGAGTTAATCAATGAATGAATATGTAATAAAGAGTACTTTGTAATCCATACATTCACTAGGTATTGTGTATATTCGTTATTGTATATAGCCTGGCAGTAACTGCACTTTCTTGAAACAGGCAAAGACTCAGTAGTAGGGTGGGCCATCCTCCCTCCTCTTGCAACCTTAGTTTTTCCTACATTTATGCACCGAATTACTAAAACTTGGCTTAGGAATGAGAAAAACATTTGTTTTCATAAATCACCAAGGTACTCCAATGCTCCGGTTGAAAAGCCAATGATCTGAAAATACATATCTCCATTATTTCCTCTTTTTGAAGCATAGCATTTCTCAGTGGACATCCAATGCATTCCTACTGAATACTCTCTTGCCTGCAGATTTGTGCTGATGTCTGGAAGATACTGAAGTAGGGCAGATAAGTCTGGAGATCTTAGAATGAAACTGCAACTTCGGCTCAATAGAAAAGTATGCATTTTCTTTTATAATAGGGAAAATCACTTAGTTGTAATTAAAGTCCAAATTGAGCACACTGAGAATCAACTAGTAAATCCCCTCAGCCCAAAAACTGGTAAAAACAAATTATGGATTTTTATAGACTCTATTGATAGACTCACATTTGGGATATATAGCCTTAGAACAATAAATCCCAAAGCCAAGTTCCACATGAAGAGAGCAGAGTTACCTAAGCTAATTCCAAAAAGAATCACAATAATACCAGGGCATTTTAATTAGCTATAGAAAAACTGACCAAACAAGATAGAGATCTTATGTAATATAATATTCTTCTGTGAAGGAGCTACAACAGTCAAGAAGCTGAAAGGCCCAAACATCATGGCAGCTAAATTCATAGAGCAAAAACTATCTGGGAGAGCAAGAGCTTCATTAATATGTAATTATAATGAGAGACATTGATGCATTTCTTTTAGAAGAGAATCAATATTACATTCAATTATCTACATTTTTAGTGATAGATCCTTACATCTTTCAATAGGAGAATTTTTTTAAAAACATATCCATCAACCATTTATAAAATTTAGTTAATGTATTTAGGCACCAAGAATGTGTAAAAAGATTTTTTTTTTTAAAGTCGAGGTTTACAGGCTATTGTGAGCAGCATTTTAATAATTACTCAGAGGCAGATTGTCTTTGAATGCAAGCGCATATTCAATCACAACAATCATCAAACACAAATAGTCAACTCAATTCACACTAGTTAAACACAGCAAGCACATACACAATCCCAGGCAACCACGAGCCCCAAAGTACCTTCAATGCCACATTATATACATATATACATATGTATATAACTATAACTAATCTTGGGAATTAAGACAACCAAAGGTGAAGGCTAGGGACATAGCTCATGGAAGAATACTTGACTAACACACCCTTGGATACCCAGATACTCCAACTATCCTGAAAAATGAAACCAAAATCTACGAGTCATGGAGAAAAAAACTGACTCGGATACAGTTTAAAATATATATAAATACATTATTTATAAAATATTAAATTTAAAATATTTATAAAACATGTATTTAATACTTGTTTGAAGAAATCCAAAATAAAAATAATAAGTTAAGAAGCTAGAGCGTGAAGCTGAAGGAAAGACAAAAAAATAAGTAAATCTAAAATCCATTTCTTTGAAAAGATCAATAACATAGATAAACCTTCTAAACCTGACACAAAAGAGAAGGATAGAGAAAAACTAAGAATGAGAAAACAGTGGTGTTTCAGAGAATTACACATACAAGTCTAGGTCAATGAAAGGGACGGTGCTGCGAGGTAACCTTCCTAGAAAAAAAGAAAGAAACAAATTAGTAAAATTGACCTGAGAAATTGTGGGAAAAGTTGAGTAGATCAATTATCATAGAGAGGAAAGGTGATTGAAAAGCTGTCCTTGAAAAGGAGTCTGTGACCTAATGAGATCCCAGCTGAGTCCTATTTAACACATAAAGGAAAAGTAATTATTTGAAGACCTCTATTCCAATGCTCTGCCAGCCCCCAGAGGTGGAGTGGGGTGGGTGGGACTCGTGGCTTAAACACCCTTCTCTCTTCATTCGCACTTGAATTCATTGTGGCTCAAAGACAAGTTCCCCTGGGGAGCGGCCTGGACAGCCCACAGCTCGCCCCAACTGGATTTTGGAAAGCACAGCCCCTGGAGCCAGGGGCTAAAACAGTGTGGCTGGAGTCAGGCTTGGGACTGGCTTCTGGCACCTCCACTAATGGTTATTTAAGCACTCTAAGCTCAACTTTCTCGGTTTAGAAAGGGGAATGTGCATAGCCCCCACTTCAGAGGTTACTGAAAGGAGCCGATGAATGAGCAAAGCATGCAGAGGTTGATCACAGTGTGGAGCCCTTGGTTATGATTTCATGTGGCCGGAGAAAATGACATCAGAAAGAGGCCAAAGCATGAACTTCTAACTTCTGCTCACCCAACTGTGCTGAGAATTCCTAAGAACTTGCTTCTCCATTCCCAGGGTGGGGGTTCAGGATGCTGGCACCCTGGTTTCCTCTCCCGTCACTGTGTACTTCCTCTTGGAGCTCTTAGGACATTCCTCTGAGATATATTCTGAGCCACGATCCCACCCCCTCACTTTCTTTTTTAATAACAAAAATTGTATGTCTATAATGTACAATGTGATGTTTTGATATATGTGTATAATATGAAATGATTAAGTCAAGGTAATTAACCTCACATTTTTTTATCATCTTTTGTGATGGGAACATTTAAGATCTACTCTCTTAGCAATTCTAAAGTATTCAGAATTGTTGCCCAGAGTCACCACACTGATATTAGATCTTCAGAACTTACTCATCCTATCTAAAATTACCCACCCTTTAACCAACATCTCCCCACTCTGCTTGCTGACCCTCATCCAGCAACCCTCCAACCTAGTCCCCGCTTCTAGGAATTCAGCTCTTTTGGATTCCACAAATAAGGAATCATGTGGCGTTGGTCTTAGTGTGCATGGAGCCTCATATTCTCTAGATTCACCCACGCTGTCACAAATGACAAGATTTCCCTTTTAGTAGCTGAATAGTATTGCACTGTGTCGATATAGATCATATTTTCTTTATCTACTCATCCATTGATGGGCACGTGATAATTCCATATCTCAGCTGTTATGAATGATGCAATAATTCACATGAGAGTGCTTATGTCTATTTGAAATACTGATTTCATTTCCTTTGGATCTACCCAGAAATCCATACCCTCACCCCTTGCTTTCTACATGTTATTTCACCTCCTTATTTACATTAGAAAATTAAGGTAAAATGACTCAATTTCCTCAATCTTCTTCTCCATATCAAAATGCATCTTCTCCACCTCGACTTACCTCTCCCGCTTTCTCATATATTGATGGAAAAGGGGTTCATTTCTTCATTCAACAAACATTTAATCGAGCTTCTATCATATGCCAGGCATAAAGAATACTGTAGTGAACAGAAGAGGTCTCAGCCTCCATGAAGCTTCCACATTAGTGAAGAGAGACAGACCAGACACTGATAAAGAGGGAAATGAAAACATCAAGGGGTGATGCGTGTAATTCAGAGATGGGAACACAGGCCGTGTGATAGACACTGGGTGACCACTGCCTGGTCGGGAAGTCCTCCCTGAATTGCAAGCAAGAGCTGCATGATGCAGAGTAGCTGACCAGGTAAGAAACTGAGGGAAGATGGAAGAGCTGGAACAGGGCTCAGGCCAGGACGATCTTGGCAGGTCTGAGAAAATGCAAGAGGTGCCCCGGGTAGCCTGGAAGAATGAGGAGTTTGGGCTAGAGGCAGGCAGGAGGGAGCCCCTGCAGAGATTTGGAAGCCCAGGTGAAGAGCCTCAATTTGATTTGAAGGGCAAAGGGTGGCCATTTATCCTCCAGGACTGCCCCCCCCACCAACCTATCCCCACGCCATGAGCATGAGTCTACCTTCACTTCCAACACATCTGCACCGTATCTTTCATTTCCTCCCTCTCCTGTGTTTTTCTCCTTCAAGCTAAACATGCTTAAAGATCTCCATTAACTACAAGAAAAGCGCTTCCCCTGATTCTGTTACTTATTCCAACCAGTACCATTTATACTTGTCTCCTGCAAAGTTCTTACAAAGCCTCTTCACGATAGCAAATGACTACATAGCTTATTACCTGCCTGGCTCTGCTCTGAGAGCTTTATGTTATAAACTCTTAACACTCGCCACAGTCCTGTCAACTGGTTACTATCATGATTCTCACTTTACAGATGAAGAAAGACAGAATAGTCAGTAACTTACCCACATTCACCCAATAAGCGAGGGAAACCTCAAGCTTCAAAGTCAAACATTCCGGTACCAGAGTCCCTGCCCTTCACTGAGTCTGGACTTGGTCCCCCAGGGCTTGTTCCTTCACCATGAAGCCAGGTTCTACCTTCTCAGGCTCCTCAAGCACATTTCTTCAGTTTCTCCTTCTTCTACCTTCCCCAACTTCTCTGTAGACTTAAATTTTATATGGAGTGTTTTTTTAGGGGGGAGTTGGCAGGGGCATTATTGGTACTGGGGACGGAACCCAGAGACTCATGCATGGTGGGTAAGCACTCTGTCACTGAGCCACCTCCCCCTCCCCCCACACTTTCTGGAGACTTAATGTCATTGAATAGCTTCTCTGTGGTGGGACTTGCTCCTCTTGCCAATTCAGAAGCCCACCTTCAGCTCCTTCTCATCTCTCCCTGACTCCACCCCATTTCCATAAATCAGCAGCCCCAGCCCAAACCTCAGTTTCCAATTGGCCCTGAGAAGTTGCCTACTCGCCCTGCTTGCTCTAGGCTGCCCAGCTCCCAAGCAGGTTCCCCAACACTGCCATGACTCTCTAAAGCCCAGAGCTGGCCCTCTCAGATATCTGCTGTAGTTCCACATCTCCTCTGGGCAAAGTCTGGATGCCTGCAGCCAGGCCACAGCCTGTTTCCACACTGGTCTGCAGTGAACTGGCTTCACATAACCAGCCACAGCGGAACTAACTCTCATTCCCCTTGGGTGCCAGGGCTTTCCACCCTCCTGCTCCTCTTCTCTCTACCTAAAATGCCACCCCTCACACTTAAAAGGCCCAGGTGCTGCGATGCTTAAAGGCCAAGCTCAAGCCCCACTTCCCTAATGATGAGGCAGTAAGTGGTATTTCTTTTCTTTTAAATTCTTATAGGAAATCCAACAGGAAAGGTGTACTAGGAGAGAGGAGTGCTTGTCTCATTCACTTCACATTGTCTTTGCCATATTTTTGTTGGGAATACGCCTTTCTTCTCCAATCCAATGGCATGATCCTTGAGGCTTGATTTAGTATCACTTTAGTGTCTTTCCCAAGAATGCACATGTTTGCCAACTGAATGAACATATCTACATAGAGGAATACATGCAAATAGACACAATGCACTGCTCACTCTTTTGAATCATTCTCCTTTACTCTGGAGGCCCAGGCTTAGCCCCAAACACCTTTGTAATGAACCTGCCATGTCTCACCAGCACATCTTCAGATCAAAGGGAGACTTATGGGCAATTCCTATCTGTAGAAAGAGCCTGCTGCTGTTGTCTCTCCCGACTAATGAGGGCTGGTCTGTGTTCCCCAGGCCTCATTCAGGTTCTGTATGAACAGTCTCCCCAGCAGTCACAGTTTGGCTTAAAAGGTCTTCAGTGTTCTTGCAGGCAACATCCTCATCTTCTTGAGTTAAATCATTTCTGGCATTGAGCAGAAAGCCACGGAAGTGCAAACCCATACAGGATCAGTGATGGAGGGGGTCTCAGGTATCAACTAGACCAACTCTCTCATGGTACAAATGAGGGACTACAGTCCAGAGTGACGGACCCAAAGCTTTAGGCTCTCAGCAAATGTTTAGCTGTTTATTATGAGCAGAGTCACTGTGCTAGGTGCTGGTGCTACCGTGATGAAAAAGAGACCCATGGTCCTACCTTTGTGAAGTGGACTGTCCAGAGGGAAAGGAAGCTGAGAAGCAATTTTAATGAGATATCCTTAACCGGGAAAGGAAGCTAAAAGTGATTTTAATGAGATGTCCTTAAGTGTTATGATATGTAAGGCATGGGCTCCCACCAGCACACACAGCTTCCGGGTGGAAATAACAGAAGTTGTACATAGGGGTCAGCAGAACTGTGTCAGAAAAAAGAAAGGAGAAGGATTCCAGTGAGACCTGGACCAGACATCCAATCTACGTACCTCTGTCCCTCTCACTCCTCTTATCGGTGCCTTCATTCACTGAAGGAGAGGAGCCTGAAGACTCCCGTTCTCTTGGCTGCTTTCCAGTTCTCCTCTCCTAATTCCCTATGACATCGCAACTCCTTGTCTAATTTTTTCTTCTCTCTTCCGGTTGCGCCTTCCCTTTCTTCTTTCCTGTCTCCATCTAGCTCCTCTCGCTCAGCGTGCCTGATGATCTCCACCCTCCCACTGGAGCACATAACACTATTTAAAGCTGCTGGGTTTACATGCACTGGGTAATGACAGAGCCTTCATATTGCATCATGTGCACACTGGGTGCACTTATTTATTTTGCTAATACCAGTCATGCATCTCCTGGGGGAGGCCTTTGCTAGTGGGTAGAAGCCCACAGCCAGGAGAAGGTGTGCTTCTCAGTGGAGGGGCTCTGGCTGCAGAGAGAGATGGGCAAAGGCCAGGATCTCCAGCACTTTGAAGGAATGAGTGTGTGCAGAACTATATCAAGGGGAAGACTGCACAGGGCCCAGCCAGGTCAGTTGGAGGAGACACGTGGCCTCAGAGCAGTACTGTTCCTGTTATTCTCACCCACTGAGAACCCAACATCCTGGGTGCTGCTTCCACCAAAGAACAGTAACATGCAATTTCCCCCATAGAAATAGTAGGGGTTACTAACAAGAAAATGCTCTTTAAAAGCTTAGTATAGGAGCTGGGATTGTGGTTCACTGGTAGAGCACTTGCCTCATATGCGTGGGGTACTGGGTTCAATCCTCAGCACCACATAAAAATAAAGATATTGTGTATATATGCAACTAAAAGCATATTAAAAAAAAAAAAGCTTAGTATAAAAACGGCTAAAGAAAGCCAGGGTCTATCCTCCATACCAGCTTTTCTTTCCTCACATCTAATGGCTAAAAGAGCCAATATCTTTGATCCCCTGAGCATGAGATTTTGGGGGATTTTTTTTTTAATATCTTCAAGTCTAAGATTTAATTTTTCCATAGTAAAGCTACTTCTCCTTTGCTACAGCTTTAAATCAGTTTCAGAGTGATAGTTATATATGGCAGACACATTTCAGTCATTTTCTATGACAAGCCCAAAGAAAGACAGTGAAATTAGCCAATTTCTTCTGATCATCCTTATTGCACTAGTGAAATTTTTTTTTCAGTAATTCCTTAGTTTTCCAATGCAATTCTTTAGGCCTTGACCAAATAAAATGTAATTTTTAAGTGATAACGAGAAAAAATGAAATAACTCTCTCAGAGATTTAGGTGAAATGAAATGAAATAAAACCTAAAATGATTTGAAAAGTAGAATGGTACAAAATTCTTGTCTGTGTCTCTGGAGTAATAATTTGAGATAATGTCTCTAAATCTTCAGAATATGAAGATGAAATCAATTCTTAATATGCCATTGTGCTTTGGGAAAATGTGATAAAACCTCATGTGTTAGTCATCTTGAGATGATTTAGAAACCATTTATTTTTGAAGCATTTGAAATCTTTAAAGCCTTGGCATGGGAAAGGGAGGGGAGACGTTTCGAGACAAAGAGGGATATGGAGAAGCTGGGAAGAGTGGCAGGATAACAGGGCTGGCCTGCACAGTGGGGTTCTACCCCAGCCGGCCACCTTCAGCCAGTGGAGCCAGGGGACCTGAGTGCAAAATGTATTTGCATTTAATGTAAATCATCAATGTGCACTTCCACTGAGCTTAGGGAGGCCAGGGAGAAGGGCAAGCAGAGGCAGAGAGCAGCTAACTAGGAGAGAGGGAAGACCTCACACACAGCAGGCAAAATCTGCTGCTCTTACAAGCACTGGGAGACCGCCCCCCGCACCCCCAGACCTTCACAGGCTCAGATCTGGCTGCTTCCGGCTCCAGTGTTCTGGGCTTCAGAGAGCATGAGTCTCTAACTGTGCTATCTCTTTAAAACAAAATCTCTCCGAGGCCAGTTTAATGATGAAATTAATAATGATTTATAGGTCATGTCAGACACTTCTAAAAAACAAACCACTTAAAAAATCAAGGGACTGGATGAAGCTGGGCTTTGGGGCCAATTCCGTTACCCTGCTATTGTGTCTGACCCTTCCCACCTCGGTTTCTTGTTTAATTGGAGGCAGCTCCGAGCCAGAAAATTTAGGGCAGCCCACGGCATGAAAGCAAAAGAACTCAGCACAGCTGTGACAGAGGAAGTGGATTAATCCTGCTGAGTCTAAGCTACCCACACAGGCGCACAAATGGGATTTGGGTGTTCACAAAACTTGGGATAAGTTTTATCCCTGCTATTTTGGTTAATAATAATAATAATAACAACAACAACAACAATAATAATGCCAAGAAAAATTTGTTGAGGACTACACGTCTTGGGGAGTTTGATTTGCCATGTCTTGTAACACTTAACAATCAAACAATCAAAGACAGTAATTTGGAAAATACTGATGACCTTGTAAACCCAAATTTGGCATAATAATAAAACCACTATGCCCGTCATCACTCATCTTCAAAGGCCGTTTTAAAGTCAATTCACAGTTTTTCTTTCCTGTCTCCTTCTCACTTTAGAAGTGACAGAGTTTTGTTGGAGGTATTTTTTTTTAAGTGTCAAAAGCAAAGGAAAACTGACGTCTTTCTTCATCGACTTTCACAACATGGTTTGCTTTCCAGTGTGGAAAAGAGTAAAGGAAACGTACATAGCATCAGGAAATTTAGTTTATTACTCTCCAAACTTTGAGAATACAGTACAGTGCGGACTGAGAAGAGGATGTAGCTGCTCTGGTCAGGCAGGTGCTGTGGGAATCAGCTTGGGGGTGTTCCCTCCTTGACCTTTATCAGATGGGCTGCAGAGTGGGGATTCTGGCAGGTCACTCTGCAAAGAGAAATCTGCGCCAGGTAATTTTTTCTTTTTTTCTGCCTAAAGAAAAATTATCTTCTCTTGTTATCTAAAACTTCACCCTTATCGCAACCTGATATATTTTTAATAGTTATTTCTTGAGTGGTAGTTTTTCCATAAGCTACTGGGTTTGTTATTACAGATGATAATTTATAAGTCTTCACTATCAGAGTTACTTCTCTAAATCACTTGAAAACATGGTAAAGGTGTCCTTGTTAATTTGCTCCCAGTAATCTGTAAAAGCAGTGTTCGCTTCCATCTGGTGGTAATACGAGTTTTCATCAGCTCTCACAATTGCATGGTTTTCTCCATGCAATCTACATTTCCTCACTTCTAGGTCACCACTTCATTTTTCTTTTTTAACTTCAATGTATCTTGCTTTTACCCACTTAGCAAGAACATAATGTCACAGCCAAGGCACCAAAGAATGTAAGCCAGAGGGCAAGGGCAGGACAAGCGGCTAAAACGCATCCAGGATCCCTTGAGAATAGCCACTATGGAAAGAAGGCCGCACCACACAACAGCACTGCAATTAAAAGCACATACTCGGGGCTATGGTTGTAGCTCAGTGGCAGAGCACTTGCCTAGCATGTGTGAGGCACTGGGTTCAATACTCAGCACCACATAAAAATAAATAAAATAAAGGTATTACATCCATCTACAATTAAATTTTTTTAAAAATTAAAAAAAAAAAAAAAAGAAAGCACATACCCAGAGCTCTCTTTTTGTGTCCTCTCCTTCCACCTGCACATTGTTCAGTCTTGTTTCTTCCCTACGTGGAACAAGGGGTGCTTTGTTTTAGACCACAGCCATAAAACAGACGCAATCAAAACTTGCATTATGTGTTTTTCTTGTATTGTTGCCTAAAATCAATCTATGTTGAAAGCTTTTTTCCAACAATTTTGACATCTGCTTGAATATAAAGCCACACTTGTGACTGGAGATGTAGCTCCATGGGAGAGTGCTTGCCTAGCATGTGTGAGGCCCTAGAAACAAAGAAAAAAGTGATGCTTTGGGGGAGCCACTGCTAGCACTTAGCACAATTCTAGGGATACAGTAAAAGCTCAACAGAAAATGAATGGAACTGAACAAAGCAAAAGAACAGAACTCATTACATTGGTTGTTTTGTTTAAAAATTCAAACTGCATGAATGTTTCAATTATTATGGGCAATTAATGTAAAAAAAAAATTTAGGTGCAAACTGTCTCTTGCTATATTATGTCTTGAGACTCTATCAGCAAGAAGGCCATCACCAGATGCAGTCCTGTGACTTTGAACCAGAACCCTGGACCAAAATAAATCTCTTTTTTTCATAACTTAAAAAAAAAAAAAAAAAAACTGAAACAAAAGGCACCAACCCTTTTTAGGGAACTAAGTTTGAATCTCTACTAATCCAGCTTAAGTGCACTGAGCACATTTCTGGCATTAGGCTATTGTGCATAAATCTTACTTGGTCTACAGAAGAAAGGATGTTGGAATAAAAGTGGTAAGTAGATAAATACAAATGGATTTTGAAACACCCGACCCACATTAAGATCTACAGGTCATTAATTTCCAAACCACCTCCTTTCCATAGTGGAGATAATGATCTCAGACACCATGTATACCAGTCATAGTATAAAATGCTCTGATTTGTTGCCATGTGTAATCAAATAATAACCAAAAAGAAGCTGAGGCTCCGTGGGTGGGAAAGGGATGCAAGAGGATGAGCATGGACCAGCCCAAACCCTCTGATTAATAGGTGCGAACACTGAGACTCAGGAAGTTTGAGAGACTCACCTAGTGTTACAGTGAACTTGAGGCCAAGCCAGTCCTAGAATGAGGTCTACTGAGTCATAATTTAGGCATGCTTTTCATTACATAGAATAAATAATGACTGAATTTACTAGCGGCACACAAGTTTAACAAGAATTTTTTAGAGGAGAATGGAAACAATCCACGTTTTCTCTTATAAACGAAATTCTTCATTTTCCAAATATCTGCTAGTGACTTTCAAAAATAATCTTTGAAAATAATTTGAACAAAAACTGAGAAGAGGTGTGCTTGTAACTTTTTTCTCTTATCTCCTGCACCCTGGGGCTAAGCACCCTTTTTGAGAAGGGGAGAGAATCTCCCAGCCCTTCTTGTGGGCCATCTCCTCTCACTTGTCTCTGCCCTCTCTGCTCTTCATCTCCTGACCCATGGATTTGCTGATATGGAGATGAAGGGTAAGGACATGGGGAAATTGGCAGCCAGAGTCCAGCAATAGAGTCCAGACTTCAAGCCTGGCTTACAACCCAACAGACCTGGGTTTACAGGCTGATTCTTCTGTTTCCAGCTAGGTTTGGGTGCACGTTAATCTCAACTTCCTCCCATTTAAAATGTCATGGGCCCCAAGGGTTGGTATGAAGCTGAAATGAAATAATCAGTTCTAGTAAGTATTGCCAGGATTACTATTTCCCAAAACTGGAGGTAGATCTGCCCATAAACTATATCCTAACATCAAAAGAAAAGGAGAAACAAATGGCGAAACTTTGATTTCTCAGATAGGCAGAAGGCAGAGATATTGCTCCACCTGTACATACCCTAAGGCCATATTGATTGTTCAAATATGGAAATAAGTCCTCACCAGATGTTAAAGAACCACTAACTGAGTCCCTTAAGTGCCCTCCAAGGTCCTCTTCCTTCACTGGCCCCTCCCCTTACACTATTCTCCCATCTCACTCCACCCAATGACAAAGAGTCAGCCCCTGGAAGGTGGTGGATAGAGAGTGGGGAAGATGTCTTCCACACTCAGGCCCCTCCCTGTGTGCTGCTACCTGATTGAGAGGTGCCCATACAAACAAACTGTCCCCATACAAAAAGATTGTCCCCATAGTTATTTTGAACATTTGTTTTATGTTTGAGAAAATATTTTTTGACATTCAGTAGTCTTAAGTACTAAAATAAGAGTTCTGCCCATGGCACCAAGCTAAGCACTTTTGTAAACTTGGAGATAATCAGGAAAAAGCACTTCCTCCTCTCCTGGAAGCACCCCCTCACAGGACACCCAGGCTGGAGAGCAGAATGCAGGATGGACTTTCTTCTCCTCTTACCTCTTATCTGGACATACTGCTCCAATGCAAGCTTTACACATCATCCTCCACTTTCTTCTTCACCCTGAATATATGATACAAGCAGAAATAATAGCACACTGCAAAATCTTTATAGCCAACAGAGTTCTGGCTTTCCCCATGATGTCTATATGGGTACTCCTGAAAAAACATCAAATATCTTTTTAAAATAATTTTACTATTTTTGACCCTTGCCACCATTCTGACTATTGCATTATGTCCCATTGGTGCTCCAAATGTAGGTCAATTTTAACATCCTGTTTGAATTTCCTTGAAGTGCCTGGGCCTAACCCTAAATCAATCAGAATGCCTTGGGCTAGAAGTATAGCTCAGTAGTACAGTGAATTTAGAAATGAGGCAGAGGACTGGAGTGTGTGTGTGTGTGTGTGTGTGTGTGTGGTGTTACCCCTCTCAGTTGGATTTACAGATACTTATTGTGAGACATACATACACAAAATAGTTCTAAAACGAGTTGCTGGAGCAAGTTGTAACATCCTGTGGAATTTACTGAGAACTTTATATTTTCCCATACAGTGGATATGTTTATTTTTTTGTTATGTAGAAGTGATACTAATTATGATTCCTTTGAAACTATTGAACTCTAAAGTGCTGATCTGATAAATGTTCAGATACCTATTCTAAGTTGGTAATGAAGAGTGCTAAAAATTCCCTTATTCTTTTCACCTTTTGAATAAGTCTTTTGCACACACATTTGCCAACAATAATGTATTATTTTAAAGACTGTTATGACTAATAGTTCCTTTTTTTCTACACCTTTTGCCTTCTTGGTTTGACTTTAGTGATCAGCCATAATCTGCTGTGAGTTTTAGGGGTAAACGTTTCAACTGAACATTGCCTACAATCTTTTGGTTTTTATCTTAGTTGAGAGTCACACCATAGACATTTAGACTATTATTTTGAGTAGAAAAGCTCTTGATGGGGTTGGAATGTTGGCAGGGAAGACGTTTGCTCTGAATTACTCTTGTTAAGGGCCTAATCCCCAGAGGGTTCCCACAGTAGGGAGTAGAGCCTTCTTCAGGGGCTGGTTCCCAGAATCCTAGAGATAAAGCCGAATGCCAGGGTGCTGGCTGGCCTTAAGAAACTTGGATGGTAAAAAGGGCTGGACAAACTGTTAGCTGCTAGGCAGGAATTTAGAGGGGTGAGCGCTGCGCTTGAGGGGGAAGAAGCTACTCGGCTGCTACTAGCACCCCTTTAGGTGGTCTCTTTGTTTCAGAGAAGGCCTTCCAGAGAAAACTACAAGGAAACTAAGTTCAACCAGCCACAGCCATCCAGTCCTCTAGGTGACACAGAGGAAACTTTGCTCATTATAATCTCATTATAATGCTAAATTCTCTGCCCCAGGAGCATTTCTATCTAGTGTCTTTAAACATGCAATATATGAAGAAGCACACTCCACAGAGCATGCTCAGGAATGTGGCCTCTTCTGCCTGTGATGTCCATTATGATTCGGTGTACGTTTTCCAAATAAGAGTCCCTTGCTTCCTTTGGGGAGATACTGCTTTGAGAGTTATCCCCAGTACTCTCCTTACTTGCTCCAAGTCCTAAACCTTTCTTCAGTCTTTTATCTCTAGTTGTGCTTATTGGCTCAGCACTCACCAAGGGGTGAACCCCTCGTTTGGTTACAAAACCAAACAAGGAACCACTTTACAAATGGGAGTTTGTAGGGTGAACAACTGACCCAGAAAAGAGGTGAGGGAGATGTAGAAGGCGTAGGCAGCCAGGGCAAGATGGCAAGTAAGGAGTTCGGGGGCAGGGCCAGACCAAAGGAACATGGAGAGGGTCTTGTGATGAGGTCAACTTCCTGCTTGGCAGAAGTGCTCCCAGGCATACACAGGGACCCAGACAGACACTTCCACACTCAGGCTCCTAATCAGGGGATCCAACAGCAAAACTAAAACAGACTCATGGACACAGGGGGCTCTAATCAATAATAGTGAGGAGCATGTGGACAGAGGAGGAGATAAGGAAAGGAAGAAATTCCAGAGACCATAAAAAGAACAGGCCAAAACTTGCCCACCACATTCCCAGCTCTGGGGCCCCTTCTCTTCCTATAAGTTTTCTCTGTACCTCTGTAGCCTTTGCAATAAACCTGCTCCTTGCTTGCTACATCTGTGTCCGATTCTTCAATTCTTTGCTGAACAGACAATGAACCCAGCACTCTTAGACAATAACAGAGGGAGTCGGTTAGAGACTGTCAGGACGAAAGCCCTGCCAGAGACTAGTCACCTCCTCTAGTGACCAACACTTGCCTTAGCATTTTTGAGTTCTGCCTCAGTGGGCTTCCCTCCACCAAGCCCTAGGCTAGCCACCTAGAGAAACCTTTCCTTCCTTACTGATACGTATTTATAATATAGAACTTAAAACCTGGGTTTAGATCCAGGCTTGGCTGCTGTACTAGCTCTGTGATATGTACATCCTCCATGCCTCAGTTTCCTTACATGTAAAGCAAAACTAATTCTCCTCTCACTGGTGCATAAGATCATAACTCTATCTACGTATAACAGTGCACAGCACAAAGTAGGTGCTTAATATATGATACCAACGATTATTTTTAAATAACAATGTCAAAAGCCTATTGTAAATAATAAGGGTAGGTACTGGGGGTTGAACTCAGGGGCACTCGACCACTGAGCCACATCCCCAGCCTTATTTTGTATTTTATTTAGAGACAGGGTCTCACTGAGTTGTTTAGCACGTTGCTTTTGCTGAGGCTGGCTTTGAACTCGGGATCCTCCTGCTCTGGAGCTGCTGGGATTACGATTGTGTGTCACGTGGCACCCGGCATAAATATATTGTTCATCTTGCCATCCAACTTCAATGTGGAAGAGAAAACAAAGCAATGTTATTGCCTCAATGAAATGAACAACAGTCTTTTGCATGGTGCTTGGTATATACTGGGGATCAAGTACTTTTATTGAATAGAGTTGTTTTAGTCAACTTTTGCATTGCTGTGACCAAAACATCCAACAAGAACAACCTAAAGGAAGAAAAGTTTGTTTTGGCTCATGGTATCAGAAATGCCAGTCCACAGAGGGTGGACTCCACTGCCCTGGGCCCTGAGGTGAGGCAGCCTATCATGGGTAAATGCATGGGTGGAGGGAAGCTACTCTTCTCACAGCAGCCAGGAAACAGAGAGAGGAAGAGGAAGGGGCCATAGGAGGAGAAATCCTTCCAGAGCACACCCCCAGTCACCCACCTCCTCCAGCCACCCAATCAGTCCATTCTAACTAGACTGGACTGATTAGGTTACAGCTCTCAAAATCCAATCAGCTTACCTCTGGATATTGCTGCATTAATAGGAGCTTTGGAGGGACACCTCATATCCAAACCATAACAGGAATATTAATGAACAAATTTCTTTCTCCTTTTCTTTTCTTTTTTAGCGGTACTGGGAATTAAACCCAGGCCCTTGCACAAGCTAGGCAAACATTCAACAACTGAGCTCCATCCCCAGCCCTAAGGAACAGAATTTTAACAAAACAACAAGCAATAGCTTTGGCTGAGCCTCTGTGTGAGTGAGGATATATAAAATACTTAAATTCAGAAATCAAAAACACAGGAGGGAAAAAGAATTTTAGAATCAATAAGGAGGCTTGTGAGGCATTTCATCTACATGAAATAATATTGAGAGAAATTGAAAAGGCCAAACTAAATAAAACCCAGCCTTACTGACAAAAGTTCAAGTTATTTTTAGCACTATTTCATCACTCTGTATGCAGGACCACCAACAAAATTCACTAGGTGCTCTCTGCCCTGGAGGCACCAGAGTGTGGGCTGCATCTATGTACATCTATGTTGTTTACATTTCTTGGATGATTAAAATCTAACTGGAGAGACAGACAGCACATAAAAATAAATGGGGGACTAGGGGTAAAGAAAACTAGCCTATGAATGTTTCCAAAGTTGTTTGAAATGTGCTTATATTTCTTTAACATGAAAGAAAATATTTTAAAACATATAATTTAAAAGAGTAAAAAATTCTCTAGTGATCACAAATTTTTAGCCAAGAACATCACAAAACAAAGATATTAGGTTGAATATATAAAGATGGCAATGTTTAAACATTTGTTACATACAAAAACAAAAAATGAAACAAAACAAATCACATATGACTCAATTTCAATTTCAGTAAGGCTTTTGTTGTTGTTGTTTTGTGTTTTGGGTACCAACAATTAAACCAGGGGCACTCAATCACAGATCCACATCTCCAGCCCTTTTTTTTTTTTAATTTTTTTAAGACAGGGTTTTGCCAAGTTGCTGATGGCTTCACTAAATTGTTGAGGCTGACTTTGAACTTGTGATCCTCTGCCTCAGCTTCCTAAATTGCTGGGATTAAATACAAGTAAGGCATTTTTAAACTGAACACATACTGACATATATAGAACACTTAAAGCCCACCCTCATGAATGCATGTAGTTCCTCCATATTTACAGTAGATTTAGAGGGGGAAATTACATAATGTCTAAAGTGAGGGACTAGAAAATCAGCATAGCTGAGAATGGTGGCGCATGCCTGTAATTCCAGTGGCTCTGGAGGCTAAGGCAGGAATATCACAAGTTCAAAGCCAGCCTCAACAATTTAGTAAGGCCCTAAGCAATTCAGCAAGACCCTCTCTCTAAATAAAATATAAAAGAGGGATGGGGATATAGCTTGATGGTTAAGTGCCCCTGGGTTCAATCCTGGTACAAAAAAAAAAGAGAGAGAGAGAAGAAAAATCAGCACAAAAATTAGTCATTAATGAAGAAAATTTCATCCAAAACATTTCGCAAAGAACAAAAACTTCCATACATCTGGTAGATTCATGCCAGTAAACCATGCTAGTACAGTGATACGATACAATATAAAATCTAAGAATAAATTTCCCAAAAAAGGACTAGATTTGAGCAAAAGAATATTCAAAGTATGAAAAATTATGGAATACAATGGTCACCCAATATATTTACCTTTGCAACAATTGAAAATTATTTCACTGTAACATAATTTACAGTGACTGAAATGTTATTTTTAAGGGTTAAACTTTTTCAAAACAAATGGGAAGTTTGACTATTTTCCCTTTTTTTTTGTTGTGCCTTGGATCTTAAGTTTCAAAATTCATCTATATTTTTCTATATAGTTTCAGAACAATTTTAAATTCCTAATGTTAATTTTCTTTACAACTATAAATCTAAAATCTGAATTTTTAAGAAAAAAGACATAACAGCTTTGCCTAAAAAGACAAAGAAAAATATAAAAAAACAAAAATTTATTTCCTCTATTTAAGATGTAGACTGGTTTAATATTACTGAATAATGTGGTTGTTTGACTATCATTATTTCCTAATCTAAAAATTCTCTAATTTGAAAGATTATCATCATAAATTCAGACCTTTGAAAAATCCAGGGACCTTGTGTCAAGTCTTTGAGGATGTCAACCATTGTGCCCACATGTATCCCACATCGTGTCCTGGTAGCAATTTATGAGACACAAATAGTCTTTCTACCTTGTATGATTTTAACCAAATTACATTCTTTCATAGCAATTACAATATTAGATTACTTAAGGTAAATTTAACAAAGTAGAAAAATTAGAACTTACTTCCTTTGGGTAATGGAGAACATTATTTCCAATCAAATGGGTTGGTATCACATTGTGGAGATGTTTGGAGCTACATGTCCATTTTTACTAACTGGTGAGAAACTTAGAGCTTATCAAAATAAAATCTAGGGGCTGGGGTTGCAGCTCAGCAGCAGAGCACTTGCCTAGCATGTGTAAGGTTCTGGTTCAAACCTCAGCACCACAAAAAATGAACTGTCCCAAAGTCTACTTACCATAGTTTTGGGGAGAACTAATCTTACTGTTTCTTCAGGCATTGAAAACATGTTTAGGAGTCATTTCTGCTTTCAGATAAATTTTGTTTACTGAAAGAGAATATAGAACAATGGTCTCAGAGCCATCCATGATGTACCTGAAGAGTGCTAAGTGAGCTCTTCAGCAGTGAGGGAAGCACCAACTGCCTCTGCTGGTGGCTTCATCACAAGCTGGAGAAGATATGGTGTAGCAGGTCCTAGAGCTAAAGGGAAAAAAACTGTATTTAGAAAGGAAGTACTAGCAAATACCAATGGTAATGGGCAGAAGGTTAACATTCTTTTTTCTTTTTAATATTCTTTTTAGTTGTAGATGGACACAATAGCTTTATTTTATTTATTTTTATGTGGTGCTGAGGATTGAACCCAGTGCCTCACACATGTGAGGCAAGTGCTCTGCCACTGAACCACAATCCGGCCCCAAAGGTTAACATTCTTAAACAAAAAGAACCTTAACTACCTTGGGCTTGGGTGTTGCTCAGTGGGAAAGCATTTGCCTACCATGCGTAAGGCCTGGGGTTCAAGCCCCAGCACTGGGGGAGGAAAAAACTATCTTAAAAATGAAACATGGAAACAGAAACTTTAGCAAAAGATTTACAAGAGACAAAATATGAGAGCCCAATAAATATAATTTCCTAAAGTTCAATTCTACTGTTGATGAAAGAATTTCACATTTTAAAAATTATATACTACCAGTTTTAAGGTGATATTTATGGTGTTGATGGTTTAGGATAGAGGTGCTCTCAAACAATGCTAGTGGAAGTATGAATTGTTACAGCTTTCCTAAACACAAATTTAACATCATTTCAAAATCCTAAAATATTTCAGGGAAAAAAAGAGCTTTCCTAGAGTTCCATCTGCAGTTTAGAACAATATAACCAAAATTTATCCCACTGATAAAAACAAAAGCATATAATAATACCTAGGTGTGTGTATAGCAAGAATAGGCAGAAGAGAGAGGGAGAGAGATGATCAAAAAGAACACAAAATACTAGAGTCTAAGGAGCATCTGCCATAGACATGCCTGGACATGCTGGGACTCACTAAGTTGCTGGCCATAAGGAATAGCAGCCATTGATGTGCTTAGTCATGCCTGCTTGCAATCAGTAAGGGGCTGTAAGGGGCACTAGCCATAGGCATGCTTAGCAATGACTGGTTACAATTGATGGGGAGCACAGTTCCATGCACATGTGCAAAGAATATGCCCAGTTGTGATTGCATTATCTCACTGGACATAACCGATGGACATTGACTTTCACTGGGTGTAACCAATCACCAGCTCACACCACCAACTTGGAACTGCATTTAAACTACTTGTCCTGCCATATTTGGGGCTTTTGCTCCAAGGATATCAGTGAAACTGGCCACCTTGCTGTCCATCCCTGGATCAACTCCACCATTCCCTGACATCCAACCATCAGCTGAAAAGAACCACCAGATAAAGATGACATCTGCTCTTTGGCTAAAAGAAATCACATGGCACCGGAGGTATTTGGGGGCTTATGGTTGCCCTAGGATTGTGTGAATTACTTGTGTTTAGTGCCCTAGGATAGTATGACTTACCTGTAGTGTTTAATTAGTGCACATTGAATGCTAGTTGGGGTGCTCCAGCACACCCAACACTTTTTGCATTAATTGTTTACATTTGAATATTGGTGTGATTGAATATACTCTTGCATTTAAAGACAATCTGCTTCCAAGTAATTATTAATTGCACCGCTCATGACAGAGATTCAAGAGAGATCCAAGATCACGGAATAAAGGAGGTCGCGTTCCTGGCTGCTTTGTGGCATTAAACCAAGAAAGCAGACAGCTTCTCCACAAGGTGGGTAAACAAAAAGGTAGAAGGTACTTTACTGGAACCTAAAACTGGACATTCAAAGCAGATCAGGAACACAGGAGGTTGGATATAATAAAATAAGGAAAAAAATCCCCAGTGGCATAGCTGCTACCACAGCTGGACTGGAAGCTCCAGGCAGAGAGGCCCCTCCATGAGTATAGTAGAGGGATATGTCGTTTATGTCGTGCCTTGCATGGATCTGCCGATGAGCTGGGGTCCGGGGGGATGAAGGTAAGGGGCCATTAGGAAGGGCGATATGGGGCCTCATCCCACGGTCGCGGTCGCGGAGTCACTCACCCAGACACGGAGGGTTAGGTAAAACTGCTCTGCCAGAGGGAGACGCAGAACCTGTTTATTTCAGCAAGTATTACAGTTTATATAGGGTCCTTGGACCAATCATGGCCCTGAGGTTACAGCCAATGGGGTATTGGTCTGTGTCAGGCATGCAGCCAATCAGCATGGGGTGAGGAAAGGGGAGGGGAGGCGCTGAAGGCAGCCAATTAGCATGGAGTGAGAAAAGGGGAGGGGAGGCACTGAAGGCAGCCAGTCAGCACAGGAAAGGGGAGGGGAGGGGCTGAAGGTATGGAAAGAGCTCCGATAGGGATAAGGGAATTCAAGGAACCCACATTTCTGGGTGGCCCGAGGTGTGCCTGGGTATGGAGCATTTAGAAAACAAGGACATTGCCCAACAAACCTGAAGGGTGCACTGCACAATATCTGTGTGTGGAAAAGAAGCCACCATCTCTGCAAGCCACCATCTATCTCTCCAGGCGGCAAGCAGTAGACAAAGGAAGCAACCATTTTGCAGCTGCAGCACAGGGGTCAGCAACTGAGGAAGCTGATTCCTGGCAAACCCAAAATATAGGCCCAGTAAACACATGCAGCACCACATAGAGTGTGCTTAACTGACCAGGAGAAAATTAAACGTGGAGAGAGGTTTACACAGGGGACAACTGGTTGTGGAAACCCATCCAGCTCTATCCCTCTACCTCCAATCTGACTGCTTGTAGGACCTGCTGGGAGAGACAGACCTGGTCCAGAACTCAGAGGGGTGTGGGTGGAAGAGATTGGAGACTGAACCCAAGACTAGGAAACATGGCTTCTGTAGGTGATGTAGGGGACTAAGAATTTGCCCCACCACCACACAAGTGGAACCCAGGGGAGCCCTGGGTAAAGCCCTCCAGCATGGACCAGCAAGTACCAGGTGCTGGAAGTGTGCTGATTTAAAATCTCCAGACCAGTTAGTATTCAGCAAAGAACTTAGAGCCCACATAATTCTAAACCCTGCCTCCAGGAACTCCACCTATGGGATTATCGATCTCACTTCAGCAATCCAGAGGGTGGAGCATCACACTCCAGAAGACCCCACCTAAAACTTCTCAGAAGAGAAGCTGAGACTATTTAAAAGAATTATTTAACTTTTCATCAAGTCTTTTTTTAAAATTCTTCACTGTTAATTGTGACCTTAACTGTACATACTTACACAGTTTTCTATTTTTTTCTTCTTATCTCTAGCATTTTTGAAGCCAATTATTTTACATGATTAGTTTTTTGTGAACTAGGATGTTTGATTATTAAATTTTAGTGTTGTTTTGTATTCTTTTATTTTTAATTTTTGATTTAAATTTTTCCTTTAAATATATTTTTTTCTCCTACCTGTTTCCCTTGATTCTCTTTTCTTCTGCTAATAGCCAATCTCTATTGTTCCTTTAAACTTTTACTTCTGTCTTCTCTCCTCCTCTCTCATAATCATCACATTCTATATCACTTCTGTTCTCTCCCTGTCCACCATTTGAAAATGTAAATCCTTTTGCAAACTTGCTGTTTTTATTATAGGCATAACTGATGATATCATTTCTGTTTATTATGATAATTAACATTGTAGACATCATAGTAGGAACTATTTGGTTTAATGCTGTATATTGTTTGCACTGGTTGTTGTTATTACTTGTCTCCCTCTAAACAATGAGGTACTGGAAACCTTCAGAAACACTGTAAGTCCATAAGGTAGAAACTCTACTGCCTCAGATCCATAATGTTTGATGAGTAAAAACACAAACAACATGAAGAAGCTAGGGGGAAAAAATCACCCCAAGCAAACCAAGAGATTCCAATAACAGAATCCATTGATACCACAGTGGAAGAAACATCAGAGAAGGAGTTTAGAATGTACATAGTTAAACTGATCTGTGAAGTGAAGAATGATGTAAGAGAGCAAATACAGGTAGCAAAAGATCACTTCAATAAAGAGAGAGATTCTGAAAAAAAAGAAAGAAAGAAAGAAAAGAAAAACAAGTCCTTGAAATGGCAGAAATAATAAGCCAAATTAAAAATTTAGTAGAAAGCATCACCAACAGACTAGACCACTTGAAAGACTAGACCACTTAGGCAATGAAGACAGAATATATAATCTTGAAAATAAAGTTGACCACAGAGAAAAGCTGTTATAAAATCATGAATAAGACTTCCAAGAATTATCAAGAATTATGGGATAACATGAAAAGACCAAATTTAAGATTTATTAGGATAGATGAAAGTGCAAAGATAGAAACCAAAGGAATGCACAATCTTTAAAATGAAATAATATCAGAAAATTTCCCAAATATAAAGAATGAAATGGAAAATCAAATACAAGAGGCTCACAGGACCCCAAATGTGCAAAATTACAACAGACCCACATCAAGGCACATTATAATAAAAATGCCTAGCATACACAATAAGAATAAAATTGTAAAGACTGGGAGAGAAAAATATCAGATTACATATAGGGGGAAACCAATTTGGGTTTTTTTGTTATTGTTATTGTTGTTCTGTTCTTATTGATGCCCAAGTTTGCGGGTTTTGTTGTTGTTGTTTGTTTTCTGAGGTTTTGTGAATGGAGTAGTTTTCCTGATTTCTTTTTCAGGGGATACATCACTGATGTATAGAAGTGCAATTGATTTATGGGTGCTTATTTTATATCCTGCTACTTTGCTGAATTCATTTATTAATTCTAGACGTTTTCTGGTGGAATTTTTTGGATCCTCTAAATATAGAATCATGTCATTGGCAAATAATGATAGTTTGAGTTCTTCTTTTCCTATTCATATCCCTTTAATTTTTTATTTGGTTTATTGTTTCCTTCATTTCAAGAATTTCTGATTTTTTTTTTACAATCTCTAGCTCTTTCTTAAAGTAATCTTTTGCTACCTGTATTTGCTCTCTTATGTCTTTGTTAGAATGATCTATGGTTGCCTTTATTTGCTTTCTTATTTCTTTGTTGGAGTGATCAATTTTTGCCTGTATTTGCTCACTTAAGTAATTCTTTAATTCGCAGATCATTTTAATTATGCACATTCTGAATTCTTTCCCTGACATTTCATATCAACTGTGCTATTAATGGATTCTATTATTGTAGTATCTTGGTTTATTTGGGGTACTTTCTTCCCTTGTTTTTTCATGTTGATTATATATCTTCCTTTCTTGCAATGCCAATCTGAGGTATTGCGGTTTCTATCATATAATCTTGTAGTGACACTACAGATTACCTGTATCTCACCTTAGAGTTCACTTCCAGTCCCCAGCAGGTGTCCCCAGATGGATACTTCTGCCACTAAAGATGGTGGCAGTGGTAGTGGAGGTAACTCAAGATGGCTGTGGGAGTGGCCCAAGATGGATGCAAACACTTTCAGAGATGAGGCTAAAAGAGTGGGACTTATAATGGCTTTGGGCTGATTGATTGGAGATGCAGTGCTTTGGCAGGCCACTGCCTCCAGGCCCTGTCTATTGAACCAAGGTAGAGGCTAATCCATGGGAAGAACTATGGAGATGCCTGCAGTGTACAAGACGGATATAGGAAGGTAGCAACAGTGTGGATCCCCACTATGTACAGGGGCAGTCCTGGGCCTGGGCTCTCACACAGACCTGTGAGGGCAATCCTAGGCCTGATCTTGGCCTAAACTCCCTCAGGGATTCCAGGTGGTGGGTCTAGCCCTGGGGCTGGGCTCCCGCAGATCTACAGGGGCTCCAACGTTGAACTGGGGGCAGTTGCAGGCCTCAACCACCTGGGTTCCTGGAGGCTGTCCTTTGCCTGGGTCTGGGTTCCCCTGTGGGTCGGCAGATTGGTGGGTAGCAATCTTGGGCCTGACCTTGGCTGGGCTCCTGCAGAGGTCCCTGAAGGTGGTCCTGGGTCTTGGCTTGTGCTCCCGCCGGTAGGCAGGAACTCTGGTGTGGTACTGGGGGCAGTCCCAGGCCTCACTTAGGCCAGGTCTGGGGGAAACCAATTTGGATCTCAGCTGATTTCTCAACTCAGACTCTCAAAGCTAGGAGATACGGAATAATATATACCAAGCTCTGAAAGAAAATGGATGCTAACCAAGGGTTCTATATTCAGCAAAATTAAGCTTCAGATTTGAAGATGAAATAAAAACCATGATAAAAAAAATTAAAAGAATTTTCAAACGAGAAAGCCTGCACTTCGGAATATTCTCAACAAAATATTCCATGAAGATGAAATTTAAAAAAGTGAAAACCAGTGAAAGGAGGAACTACACTAAAGGAATAGTCAATCAAAGGAGAAACTAATTCAAATTAAAAACTAGAAATAAATGAAAATATTGGGAACACAAATCATATCTCAATAATAACCTTGAATATTAATGGCCTAAATTTATCAATCAAAAGACATAGACTACAGATTGCATTAAAAAACAAGACCCAATAATATGCTGTCTCCAAGAGACTCACCTCATAGGCACAGACATGCACAAACTAAGGTGAAAGGATAGGAAAAACCTATCACTCATATGGATCACATAAACAAGCAGGGATTTCTATCCTCTAAAATAGACCAAGTTGTGTAACCTATATAATTGTAATTATACAATTGTAATATTACCTTAATACATTTTTAGCATCTGTAGAGTTGTTTTGATAGTTCCCTTTCCATTGATATTAATTCTTTCTTGCTTCTTGATTTGACTTGTTAGATTTTTATCAAATTTTAGCTGTATTATTTCTTTTCTATTTCACATATTTCTGCTCCTACTTTATTTTTTCCTTCCTGCTACTTACCTCGAAAATAATTTGATTATTAATCTAGCTTCTTGCTGATACAAATACTTTGTTATAAGTGTTCATCTGAGTACTACTTCATCCCAGAGATTCTGATATTTTAAGCTTTTATTATCATTTAGTTCAAAGCACTTTTTATTTAATTTTCTTGTGCTCTCTTCTTTGGTCTGTGAGATATTTATAAGTGTACTGTTTAATTTTTAAGTAATTGGGACATGGGGTGAGGTTCTGTATATCTTAAGGCGATTGATTTCTAATGTAATAAGTCATGCAGGAAACAGTCTGCGTGATTTCAAATTTTTAAAATTTCTCAAAGCTTATTTTATGACAGAATATAGTCTATCCTTACTAATTTTCTACTTACCTTTTTGTGTATGATTCTCTATAAATAACAAGTAGATCAAGGTGGCTGATAACATTTTTAAGCCTTCTATATCATTTCTCCTTCCAGCAAAGCAAGGAGGCTAAAATCTCCAAATATGATTATGAATTTGTCTTTCTAGTTTTATTAATTTTTATTCCATGTATTTTGAAATTTCGTTACTAGGTACATACATACTTAGGATTGTTATACTTTCTTGAAGAAGTTACCCTATTATGATTATGAAATGGTCCCCTTTATCTCTGAAAATACTTTTTCTTGAGATTTATTTTATATTAATACCTCTACTCAGATTTCTCATGTTTATTTTCCCCTTCTTTTGCTATTAACTTATCTATGTACTGATATTTAAAGTGTGACATACGTATGGAGCGTACAGTTATTGTTTGCTTTTTATACAGGTTGAACATTTATACCATTTAATTATAATACCTAGTTCATTTATATTTAAATTAATTATTGATGTTGTTGGGAAAAAAGAACACCTGATACAAAGGTTAGTGGAAAATTGGGTAAATGGTATGTTTGATGATGTAATATTTTGGAAAATGGGTTGAATAGTCCTGCTGTCAGGATCAGAGAGAAAATTTTTGAAATGCTTTTGTTGCAATTGTTCATTCTCTCGTTTATCATATGGTACACAGTAACAAATTTATTTTATTGTTTGTTAACACTTTTTAGTGTGTAAATAAAATATATATATATATATATATATATATATATATATATATATATATATGTGTGTGTATATACATGCATACACACACACACAACCATAGGCAATCTCTAAGGTATTTCATTTTGGTTTTACTGTGAAATTCTCTAACAAATAATGCTGGGTATTTATTCAGGCTTATTTGCCACTTGATTATCCTCTTCAATGAAATACTTGTTTATATGTTTTGTTAATTTTAATTGCATTATTTACTGATTGTTGAGTTTTCCAGTCTTTGTATATTTTGTAAACAATTATATGTATTGCAAATGTTTTCTCACAGTCAAAAAAAAAAAAAAAAAAAGAAGAGGAAGTTAAGCACAGAAGGACAAACACCACACATTCTGACTTGCATGTGGTGCTAATACTGATCTCATAGGAGGAGAGAGCAGAAAGTGGTGACCAGAGCTTCAGAAGATGTGGGAGAAAGGGGAGAGCTAACAGGTCCAGTGGGATAGGAGAAATGACTTCTAATGTTCTATAGCAAAGTAGAATAACTATGGTTGTCAACAATTGATAGATATTTCAAAATGAGAAAATTTTGAATGTTCCCCCAAAAAAGAAATGATAATACTTGAAAACAAAATATTCGAGGTAGTTAATATACCAGTTGACCCGATCTGATTATGCATTGTATACATGTACTAAAATATCACACTGAAGCCCATAAATATGCTATTTCTCAAGAAAAAGTATATGTAAATAAATACTTTTTATCTATTCAAAAATTCTCTAAAAAGTGAATACCATAGATTCAGAAGTTCAATATAAATGTAACCATATTTCCAACCATAGATCTTTAAGTTGAGATCTTCTAGAAGAATAAGTACATAAAAATAGCCAAGACCTATCTGAAAAGAAGTAAGGGACAGCAGGCTTCCTGGCAAGTTGTTGTTAAACATTATTGTAAAACTAAGATTGATACAATAAAAGTTCATTAATGCAAATTACAACTTTAAAGTATGCCTAAGTATATTTAATAATTTGGCACGTGATAATGTGGTACTTCAACTCAGTAGGAAAAAACTATTAAATTATTTTGAAATACTGTATTTGAAAAATGAACTTTTTTTTTTTTTTTGGTACTAGGGATTGAACTCAGGGGTACTCGACCACTGAGCCATATCCCCAGCCCTATTTTGTGTTTTATGTAGAGATAGGGTCACTGAGTTGCTTAGCACCTCACCATTGCTGAGGCTGGGTTTGAACTCGCAATTCTCCTGTCTCAGCCTCCTTAAGTGCTGGGATTACAGGCCTGAGCCACCACGCCCAGCTGAAAAATGAACTGTTGAAACAAAGTTGACTCTACATTGCAAAGCATAAAGGAACTTGCATAGGTCTTAATTTTTTTTTAAAGATAAGAATCACATGATCATCTGAATAGAGGCAGAAAAAGCATTTGACAAAATTCAGCATCAATTCATGCTCAAAACACTAGAAAAACTAGAGATAGTAGGAACATACCTCAACATTATACAAGCTATATATGCTAAACCCAAGGCCAACATCATTCTAAATGAAGAAAAATTGAAAGCATTCCCTCTAAGAACTGGAACAAGACAAGGATGCTCTCTTTCACCATTTCTATTCAACATAGTCCTTGAAACTCTAGTCAAAGTAATTAGACAAAAGAAAGGCATTAAAAAGATACATATAGGAAAAGAAGACCTCAGATTATCCCTATTTGCCAACAACATGATTCAATATTTAGAAGACACAAAACACTCCACCAGAAAACTTCTAGAACTCATAAATAACTCCCGGCAGAGTAGCAGGATATAAAATTAACACCCATAAATCAATTGCATTCTTACACATCAGTGATGAATCAACTGAAAGAGAAATTAGAAAAATTATCCCATTCACAGTAGCCTCAAGGAAAAAAAAAATACTTGGGAATCAATCTAACAAAAGAGGTGAAAGACCTCTACAGTGAAAACTACAGAACTCTAAAGAAAGAAATTGAAGAGCATAGAAGATGGAAAGGTCTTAATTTTTTTCATATTTTAATTTATTTATTTGTTCTATTTAGGTTTACATGATATCAGAGTGCAATTTTCATTGTACACAGATGGAGGATAACATTTTATTTCTCTGGTTGTAAGTGACATAGAATCACAACACACATGCAGTCATACATAATGCTAGGGGTATGATGACCATCATATTCCACCACCTTTACTGTCCCCATGCCCCCTTTTTAATGGAAAAAAACTTACTATGGTAATAGAAGAACACTAAGGGTAATTTTTAAGGAAAGGAGAGTTATTCTAAACAGAATCTGTACAAGAAAATATTGACAGGCTTTGCCTGTCATTCCATCTCTGTTATACATCAAACTTTAGTTTAGATGTGAGTCTATAGGCTCTCAAATCTATTACCTTCTACGTAGGAAGAAAGAGGAAGATAGAGAAGGAGGGAGGAAGGAAAAAGGAAAGAAAAACTAAACATAAACAAATTCTGGGAAATATTTGCTACATATATAGTAAGCAGCATTGATTTTTCTTTTTTTTAATATTTTTAACTGTAGATGGACACAATATCTTCACTTTTATTTATTTACTTTTAAGTGTTGCCAAGGATCGAACCCAGTGCCACACATGTGCTAGGAAACCGCTCTACCATCTAAGCCACAACCCCAGTCCAATTTTTCTTGATATAGAAAGTTCTTACAAATCAATAAGAAATATCATAGTAAAAAAATTGTCATCAATTAACCAAACAATAAAAAAGAACATGAAAAAATATTCAACCTCACATTAATAACAGAAATACAAATTGCTGAGTATGATATAATTTGTACTCCTCAAACTAGCAAATACTTTTTAAAAATTAGTATTAGTAATGATCTTTTCTTTCAAAGTTAGCACTTCAGAACAAAAAGATACTGTTTCCTACTCAGAGTCCAATATGTAATCATCAAATTTTCTGTGAAGAGTTTTAAATTTTGGTTTTTGACATTTAAGTCCTTGAGACATCTGGAGTTGAATTTTTGTATGTTATGTGAGATAAGAATCTGATTTTCAATTTTATCATTTTCTATATAGCTAACTCAATTGCATTTCTAGACTAATTTTTCCTTGCCTTCATAATCTAATATTTACCTTTGGTACAGATCAAACTTTGATTTCGTAGGCACTCAAACTTTTTTCTGTCCATCAGTTTGTTTATTTGTATGTGCGGGCCATACTGTCTTAATTTTGATTGGCTCAGAATAAATGCTAATATCTGACAGAGCCAAACATCTACTTTTCTTCCTTTGAAGTATTCTAGCTTCTTTTATCTCTTTACTTTTTTCATGAAAATTTAAGAATCAGTTTAATCAAGTGTCATGAAAAAACATGTTGGAATTTTTACTAGATTTGCATTGAAACTATAGATCAATTTGGACAGAACTGAAATCTTCCACATGTTAAGACTGTAAATATAATATAAATATCTGTAAATATAATATAATCTTGTTTATTTAGATCTTCTCTAATATCCCTCAACAAATTTTTATGATTTTTTTCCTCTAGGAAATCTTCCCATATTTTATGCTGGATTTATTCTTAGGTTCTTGATATTCTGTAATGTAACTATAAACAGTCTTTTTTTCCAGTTCTTTTTGCCAATGACGTTTGTTCTTGTATATTAATTTTATATCTAGCCATATTGCTAAGCTGTCCTATTATTTCTAATAATTTGTCAGAAGATTTCTAGAGTTTTCTATGTGAAGAAGTATACAACCTAAAAATAATTAAAGTTTTATTTCTTCTTTCTGACCTTCATGCTCAACTCTATAGTTCTCTTAATTTTTGTTTTATATATTTTGAGGCAGTTTAATAAGTTATATACATGTTTAGAACTGATGTGTATTCTTGATGAGTGGATGATAACCTCATATATCAACTAAGAAATGCTTTCTATCTAAAATTAAGCTTCATCTCATCTTTATAGGACTACATGAGCTTTTCTTTGGCTAATATTTGCTCATTTTTCCTACCTTTTCATTTTCTGGTTTCTTGTGTCTTTATGCTCCAGGTATGATCATATGAAAGGCATGTATCTGGATTTTTAAAATCTAATTTGGTAGTTCCTTTCCATTGGCAAGTTTAATATATTTGTAGTTTTTTAATTAATGATACATTTGCACATCTTTCTGCCATCTTATTTTACTCTTGCAGTTTCATTACTTAGTATTGTTTCTTATTTTTAAGCTTTTTGTCTATATGTTCCCCCTAAAAAAATAAAGAATTGAGTGTAATCTCACATCTTGCCTTCTTCTCTCACATCATCACCGATTTCCCTTATGCTAACACGATCTAGAATTTTAAATATGAATAATTACTAACAAAATTTCCCTTTTGGAGTTCTTTGATATTTGTTATGTTTGTTTGTCTTTATCTTGTTTTGCAGTGCCAGGGATTAAGCCCAGGGCCTCAAGCATACTAGGCTCTATTACTGAGCTACACCCCATCCTCTGTTACATCTTTAAAAGTCAAAAAACTTTTTCAAGGTATTTGACTTTTTTTATTTCAATGCAACTTGTGGGTGCATGTGTGAAGGAGGAGAGTCTTGGGTACCAGAAACCCACAGTTGATCCTTCTCTGTCCCACAGAATATCCCATCACACCAGTGCTTCATTGCTGGCACCCCACAGGCAGGCAGCATTAGGAAGAAACGCTTTCTTTGCACCCCAGGACCTCCTGTTCTCAACTACCCATAGGCAGACGGCAGGCAGAAGGCTTCCTTAGGTCCTGCTTTTAACTTCTCAAGAACCTAATGCCAGAGTCTGAGCACTTCTTTGTGTGCTTGGATTCAGACGTGCTGCAACCTACCTGATCTTTGAACTTCTCTTTCTTCTTAAAGGTAACAACATTATTTAGAGTATTAAATAAGAATTTCTGTGATGCTCCTGAAGCTGCATCAGCACTGCGTGGACATTCATTAATCCCTTCGCTCATCATCAGACAATTTGAAGAAGGAGAGGAGGAGGTGGGGATGGAGGAGGGAAGGAAAGCCAGAGGGGGAGAGGAGGAGAAAAGGGGAAAGCAAGAACAGAAAGGGGAAATGTGTTTCTCCTTCCCTGGTAAAGACAAGAGAACTTCAAATGCTTTAAATGTTTTATATTCATTATCTGACTTTGTCCTCACAGCAGACTCATGAAATAGATAAACCAATTATTATTTTTCCTGCTGTAGTAAAGAGAAACTGAGGCATTGTGCCAAGCTGGGGCAAAACCAGACCCAGAAGCACAGGTCAGGCCCAGTCTCTGTGATTTCCTCTGCCTGGTCTGCTTGTTTAGAACATTTGTAGACAATGTCTACAACTGTCTAATTTATAAATTTCTCCTTCCCATGCCAAAGCTCAGGGTATCTGCAGCTGGTATTACAACCTGAACAATCTCTGGCTATATGGGCCCCAAAACATGGTTTTTGAATATGTGTATGAAAATAATTGATACTTAAATTATCCTGTAGTCTATGTATAAAATAATGGCAGTTATACATGAAATATTTTCATATTGTTGTGTTTTCACCTAATGGTCACAAACTGCAATGTCTTTCAACTGTGAGTACATATTATGTAATGCAGCATTCTGAATCATGTCACCTATCAAATCAGCATAGTCGTTGGCCTATGTGACAGTATCATAGGATGAAATCTGACTCTTGGGACTTCTCTGTTAGAAGAAAAAAAATGGCCTTGTAAACAATTACCTCTCCATATTCCATGTTTTGTGATTTCAATAATATCCCATTTGGATTAGGAATAGCAAATTTTTTAAAATATTTTTTCTAGTTGTTGATGGACACAATATCTTTATTGTATTTATTTGTATGTGGTGCTGAGGATCAAACCCAGTGCCTCACGCATGCAAGGCAGGCACTCTACCACTGAGCCACAATTCCAGCCCAGGAATAGCAAATATTTTAAGCAAATATACCATTCAGGATAGAAATGAAAGGAGATTTACATATTCTGCCACAGAATAATAGTAGAATATCATCACAATTTTACTAATCCAATTAAAAGTCCATACTGAACATATAAAGTGCTTAATCTACAAATGGAGGTGCAATTCAAGGGAAGTCATAAAATGTTAGATTTGAAGATGCCTTAGAAATTATTATTTTAGCCACCTCATACATCTAAAGAATAAAAATGTCAACTAACTAATTTGTCATGACGCAACACAGTAAGGAGGTAGGTAGGTAACAAGATTTGGAATCTGGAATTTGTGTGGTGTCTCCATATCATTCTCCTTCTTTCATCTTGTATCTTTTAATAATCTCACTCTCTCTCTCTGTCTCTCTCTCTCTCTCTCTCTCTCTCTCTATATATATATATATATATATATATCCTCAATTATTTATATTTTGGCACTTTGGAAAAAATATGATAATTTTCTCTTAGTAAAATGATATAATGATATGTAATTAGAATCAACCAAAACATTCTTTGTATTAAAAACTACCTTGTAGCTGGGTGCACACCTATAATCTCAGTGACTCAGGAGTCTGAGGCCAGAGGATGGCAAGTCCAAGACCAGCCTCAGCATCTAAGTGATACCCTCAGCAACTTAGCAAGAACGCGTCTTAAAAATAGAAAGGACTGGGGGTGAAGCTCAGTGATAAATCACCCCTGGGTTCAGTCCTCACTACCAAGCCTCAAAAAAGTACCTTGTAAACTATAAATTGCTGCGTAAATGTTGGCTAGTGGTAATAGGACCCTGAGTGACAGAAAGTCCTCACTGTGTTCTCACACTCCTGGAGTCCACAAAGAGTTCCAGAAAGGATGAGAGTGTCTTATTCATCACTGTATGGTCAAAACCTACCACAGTGCCTTATATACAAAAAGCACTCAACAAATACTTGTTTAGTTGATATGTTACTTTTGGAAATTATATAGTCAGAATAAAATAGAGGAAATCTTGTGTTCATAACTCACAAGATTAAATAATTCTCTGATGATTTTTCTTTTGATTCTGAAAACTTCCATGACCACTAGAGCAGATTTTCATGCCACCCATCAAATTAATTAGGAGAGAAATAAGATGGTGGACTGAACTGTGGTGGTACCTCCAGGGTGAGTACATCTTTCCTGAAACACAGATCTGTACATACTGAATGATCCCCATGACATCCTATTACATGATTACTGTAGACTGAGTTGTATCCCTTCAAAATTCATATGGTGAAGCTCTTACCTCTCATATGACTGTACTTAGAGATATGAGCTTTAGGGAGGTAATTGAGGTTAAATGAATCATAAAAATGGGACCTTAATCTGATAGTATCCATGTCCTTAAAAGTAGAGGAAGAGCACAAGCCTGTAATCCCAGCACTTAGGGAGGCTGAGACAGGAGAATTGCGAGTTCAAAGCCAGCCTCAGCAACGGCGAGGCACTAAGCAACTCAGTGAGACCCTGTCTCTACATAAAACACAAAATAGGGCTGGGGAATGTGGTTCAGTGGTCAAGTGCCGCTGAGTTCAAACTCAAGTACAAAAAAAAAAAAACGTAAAGGAGGAGAGACCAGAGACTCCCAACCCACACATACATACTTATATCCATTTGGAAAACTGCTATCAATGGTGGTATTAGGATGAGAAAATGGAGTAAGTGTGGTGAAGGGAATTTTATCTTAACCTGATTTGGTATTACAACAAGAGCCTATTCATAGATTATTTTCATGAAAAAACACATTTTTTAAAAATGCTAGTGGTAGCAATTCTAGTCTTTCTTCCCATGGACTACTGGGCAATATTTGAGACTCCATAAACACTGCACATGATTTAGGTGTGCAGGATCTAGAATTGTCTTCAAAAACCAACATTGTAATTAGGAGTTCTGTTTCTACTAATTCAAAAGAAAACTGTCTTGTTATCAGAAAATAATTTATCCTATACCAGGCACAGTGGCATACACTTGTAGTCTCAGCCACTTGGGAGACTGAGGCAGGAGGATCACAAGTTTGAGGCCAAGCTGTACAACATAGAAAGAAAGAAAGAGAGGGGTAGGGAGAGGGAGGAAGAAAAAAAAAAGGCAGGTGAGGAAGGAAGGAAGATAAATAAATCCATATAAAGCCTACTTCTCAAAAACTTTCCAATGGGTGCTGGGACTGTAGCTCAGCGGTAGAGCGCTTGCCTTGCATATGTGAGGCCCTGGGTTCGATCCTCAGCACCACATACAAAGCAATAAAATAAAGACATTGTGTCTATCTACAGCTAAAAAAATTTTTTTTTAATTTAAAAATAAAAACAACTTTCCAATGGATAAGAGAGGGCTTGCACTGGATAGGTAAGTAGATGTGTGCTAGATAAATGGATATGAGTGAGTGGACAAATGAATAGGGAGAAAGGATGTAGGGAGAAAGATGACAGACAAGAAGAAAGACACCTGTGTATATTTCATAATTGTCTAGATGTATCAAAATACTCATTACTGTGTAGTTTATAACTTGCCATCATTGTGATCAGACTAAGCCTCACATAGAAAAACCCACCATATTGGGGTTTTCTTTTTTTGGACATCCTTTTTTATTTGTTAATTCTAATTAGGTTTACATGACAGCAGAATGCATTTTGATTCACTGTACACAAATGAAGCACAACTTTTCACTCCTCTGGTTGTACACAATATAGAGTTACACCATATGTGCAGTCATACATGAACCTAGGGCATTGCTGTCCATCGCATTCCACCATCTTTCCTGCCCCCATGTCCCATCCCCTTCTTTCCCTCCCCTTTCTTCATTCTTCCCATGCCCCCTCCCCCATTATGGATCAGCATCCACTTATCAGAGAGAACATTCGGCCTTTGGAAAAACCCACCATGTTTTCAGAGCAGGTTTTACAAAGGAGCTGACAGGTCATGATTTGTGAGAACCACGCTGTCATTCTTTCAATATGGTAGCTGCTTCTGCCCTTGGGGCTCATACTTCAATAAAACATCCCGTAAAGATCAAGGTTAGACCAAAAGAACCTTACCCAGGCCATAAACCAATTCTTATCCACTTAAGCAGCCTTACTTTCATGGAACTTGTTTACTGAAATGAGATCATTTATTTATCTACCCATAATTATCCATCTGCTCCTGCTTCATACTATGAGCTGCACATTAATTCCTAGTGGTAGCAAAAGTCCATGCTTTGTCTTTCTCTGTAAAGGTCAGTAACTCACATCCTGTCACCCTTGCGCTCTCTCTATATTAACTCATGGAACAAACTGTAGAACAGGGTTTAGTAATCACATAGGCAACAATGTTTTTTAGTGTTTGGAGTGTAGACAGCAAATGAAGAGACTGCAGTTTGCTATGAATCTATCTGAACCCCAGGAGTTGGTGACTTGGGCTCTACAGGAGCCTCATGCAGGACCTGTGAGAACTAGAAGGCCATTGCCATGCAATAGCCACCTGAGATTGACACCAACTCATGATCTTGGCCCTGTACTCGGCCCTGACATAAGTATGATCAGAAGATGCCTGTTCCACAAGGATCCTTAAAGCATAAACGTCCTTGGTCCAAGGCCAACCACAGTACAGAGATAGAATATCAGCAGAAGTTCCCTTAGCCTGGTGTACCTTGCACCAAGACAAGGCTGGCTCCTGTGTCCTAGCACCATCCCCTCCGGCTGATCATGCCTCTGCATCACAAGGACTAGCTTGGATCTTCCAGGGGACCCGACTTCCTCCCCCGACTTTGTACACACCACTGTATTGTTTATGCATCAGGTTAGTTGATTTGTTTGACATAATAATGACTACCAGGCACTTTGCACCCATGTTCTAATTGAATCCCCACAATTATCCCTGAGGTAGGCTAATTCCTTTCAATCCCATTTTACTACAGGGGAATAAAGGATTAGAAAGAGACTTTGTCTCAAATCACACAGATTGAAACTGGTGAATCAGGACTCAAGGTTAGATGGCCCTGATTTCAAAACCCAGCTCTTTACCCCTATATAGTAGGGCCTCCAAATGTGTCAGTGCTGAAAGCGGTTCATAAAATAACACTTGGGATTATATTATATTTTAAAATTACTAAACATTCAATCCTATACAGTCAGTTCTCCATATTGGTGGGTTCTATATTCATGGATTTCAACAATGGATGAAAAATACTTGAAAAAAATTGCATTTGTACTGAACATGTACAGAATTTTTTCTTGTTATGATTCTCCAAACAGTGCAGTAAGACATCTGTTTACATAGCATTTACATATACTAGGTATTATAAGTAAACTAGAGATAATTTAAAATATTCAGGAAACAGTGTGGAGGTTATATGCAAATACTATGCCATTATATATACACAACTTGAGCACCGCAGATTCTTGTATCCATGGGGGTTCTTGGAACCATTCGCCTATAGAAAACAAGGTACAACTATATTTATTCATTCAAGAAACATTCACTGAGGGTCTACTACATCTCATCACATATGTAGCAAAGATTAAAATATTGGGACGATATTTCAGGAACCTGTAGCTTAGCAAGGGAGACAGACACAAATAATCATGATAGAGTGAGAGGGAAGGAAAACAACAGAAAGATATTAATGTTAGGTCAGAGGCAGACGAGAAAAACAATCTCCCGTCAGCCGTCCTGCTCTCACCTTGCCCATAGCCGGGGCAGCCCTTCCCCTCCTTGTCCGTCCGCCGCCTGACCGTCACCCGTTGGGCGCCAAAGGCAGTACGCATGCGCTGAATAAGCCAACATGGCAGCCCCCAGTAGCTGATAGGAAACTCCGACAAAGCTGTCATGACTCCTGGCTCATCCTGGAAGGACTCTGACCTCACCAGCCTCCCCCAACCAATCTCAGAGGACACTGGACTCCAGACCAACACCTCTTCCTGCCCCAGGCCCCTCCCTTCCTGCCGTCCTTTTCCAGATGGGGAGACCCTTTAAATTCTGTATGGCCCCAGGTTCCAACGCTATTTCTGCCCAGTCAAGCCTGGTGACTGGGGGGGAGGGAGAGCGTCCTTCCCAGAATAAAGCCTGTTCTGGTTCTGTTTTACTTCCATCTGGTCGTTTGGCTTTACAATTAACAAGTCTATTCTTTCTCCAGATCTCTACTATTTTCAGTCTTTATTAGATTGTCTAGTTCTTGAAAATTTTCTCAATTACATTTTTGAAACTCAGAAATAAATTTTAATACACTCTCTACATAAAATTATTAGATGTGTAGAATCAACATCTTATCAATGTTTTTCTAAATTTGATAATGATAGCTAATATATTTCTATTCGTTCTTTTAAAAATGATTGTTTACACAATGCTAAGATTAATTTAAAACTCTCAAACATTATTATCATTATAAAACTGTTCTGGTAGAAAATATTTGCAAAAGGCATATCTGATAATGGACTATTATCCAAAATATACAAAGAACTTTCAAAAGTCAACAATAAGAAAATGAACAATCCAATTAAAAAGCAAGCAAAATATCCAAACAGATGTCTCACCAAAGAAAATACACAGATGTCAAATAAGCTTATGGAAAGATGCTCAACACCATGTGACATCAGGGAATTGCAAATTAAAACAATGAGATACCATTACATATTGCAAGGGCCAAATCCCAAACACCACCAAATGCTGGTGAGGATGTGGAACAATAAGTAGTTTCCTTCATTGCTGGTGGGTATGTCCCATTGGAAGACAGTTTCACAATTTCTTACAAAATTTACTAGAGGATCCAGCAAGCTCCTTGGTATATGTTCAAATGGGTTGAAAACTTATGTCCACAAAAAAATCCACACAAGGGGCTGGGATTGTAGCTCAGCGGTAGAGCGCTTGCCTCGCATGCATGAGGCCCTGGGTTCGATCCTCAGCACCACATACAAACCAATAAAATAAAGACATTGTGGAAAAAAAAAAAATCCACACAAATATTTATAGCAGCTTTATTTGTAATTGGTGAAATTTGGAAGCAGATAAATGAACTATGGTACATCCAGACAATGAAATATTATTCTGCATTAAAAAGAAACAAACTATCAAGCTATGCAAAGATATGGAAAAACCCTAAATGCATACAACTAAATGAAAGAAGCAAATCTGGAAAAGCTATGTACTATATGATTACAATTACCTGAAGTTTTTGGAAAAGCAAAACTATGGAAACAGTGAAAGGATCAGTGGTTGCCAGGGGCTAGCCAGGAGGGAGAGATAGAACACAGAGGAAACTACTCTGTATGTTACTATAATGGTGGCATGTGGCATTATATATTTGTCAAAACCCATAGAATACGCAACACCAAGGGTGAGCCTGCATATAAACTATGGATTTGGGGTGATAATGATGTATTATTGGAGGTTCATCCATTGTAACACATGTACCACTCTGTTGCAGGATGTTGACAGTGGAGGAGCCCATGCCTATGTGTGGGGAGAGAGTATGTGGGAAATCTCTGTACCTTTTCATTGATTTTTTTGTGAACCCAAAACTATTCTAAAAAATAAAAATAAAGTCCATTTTTAAAATTTGCTTATTTAAAATTAATTGTTAGCTTTATTTTTCTATCCTCCTGGTAATGGACTAAATTTTTTCCCTAAAGATTTATAATCCTCTCCAATGTCCAAACCAAGCAATTCACTTCATCTAATACAATAAGTAAAAAGCAATGCAGGAAAGAGAAACTGAGTCAGTGGAGGTGGCAGTGTTGGTGCGGGTACCTAAGTCAAAAGTATATTGCTGGGGCTGGGATTGTAGCTCCGTGGTAGAGTTCTCGCCTCACATGCATGAGGCACTGGGTTCGATCCTCAGCACCACATAAAAATAAATAAAATAAAGATATTGTGCCCATCTTCAACCAAAAAAAAATTTTTTTTAAAAAGAGTATATTGCTAACAGCCCCACGTCCCTTCAAATACAATAACATTCAATATTGTTTGGCCAACTTCTTAGAGCACTCTTAAAATAACCCAGATCCCTACCCTACTCTTCTTACTAACCACATGTTTTAGAAAAACACCATTAGGGTACAACTGGCACTGACATTTTCCAAATAAAACATTTGTTTCTGAAAATATAAATTGTCCTGTTTTTTCTGTTGTAAACACTGGTTTTGTTGGAAAATGGAAATGTGAGTTGCATTTCTTGTGGCCAGGTCACTGGAGCGCCTGTGGTTTCTTTCTTATTTCCACAAGCCAGCGGTCCTGGTGCTGGGTTTCCCATCAGGTAGGAGTTCTGGCAACGCCCTGGGTGCCTTCGATGGAGGCTTGGCCCCAGGACGTGGGCTGATGGTGCAGATGCGCTACTCTGAGCTCTTTGAAAGCTCTTCTCCTTTCCCACAGCTATTCATTTGCCATTGGGAGGGTGGCAACTGTGCTTTCTTTTTATTAGGATGGTTTTGGTACAAGGTTATGTTTCACAGTATTATGCAGACCATATAAAAGACGCTTCGGCCATCTGTTGTTACATAGTAAACCATCCCCCCCCAAAAAAAAAAGAAAAAAGAAAAAACAGTGGCTTAAAACAACTGTAATTTATTCTTTCGCATGATTCTGTGATTTGACTTGGCAGTTCTTTTGATCATAACTGGAGTCATCTCTGGGGTCATATTCAGCTGGAAAATGGACTCAGGGTCAAGCTCAACTGTGGCATTGGCATGGCTGAACCTCTTTTTGCATGGCCTCATGGTCTCTCTCCAAATAGATGAGTTTGGTTTGCTTTTCTTGCATGGCATCTGGGTTCCAAGTGAGCAAGTCCCAGAGCGCAAGTGCTGACCACATCTCTGCCTACAGCACAATTGCACACTTGGTCCCATGGCCAAGCAAGTCATGGTGCCAAGCCCAGAGTCACTGTGGGTTGGGGAAGAATTACACAGGGCATCAGTACCAGGAGGTGGGTCCTTGAAAATGATCCACTTGACCCTAGATGAAGGAAAAAAGTCTGTATCAGATTACAGTCATTTAATTCAGCAGCACAGGCATTAAAAACAGCATACTATAGTGACGCAGCCACTTCAATGTTTATAGCAGCTCAATTCACAATAGCTAAACTGTGGAACCAACCTAGATGCCTTTCAATAGATGAATGGATAAAGAAACTGTGGTATATATACACAATGGACTATTACTCAGCAATAAAAAAGAATAAAATTATGGCATTTGCAGGTAAACGGATGGAGTTGGAGAATATCATGCTAAGTGAAGTAAGCCAATCTCAAAAAACCAAATGCCAAATGTTCTCTCTGATAAGTGGATGCTGATCCATAATGTGGGGGAGGACACAGGAAGAATAGAGGAACTTTGGTCACAGGGGTGGGGGGGGAGGACACAGGGACAGTAAAGATGGTGGGATATGATGGACATCATAGCCCTAGCTTTATATATGACTGCATGTATGTTGTGATTCTACATCACATACAACCAGAGAAATGAAAAGTTGTGCTCCATCAATGAATCAAAATGCATGCTGCTATCATGTATACCTAAGTAGAATAAATAAATAAATACATTTTTTTAAAAATATGCAAATATCATTTTGGACATATTAATGGCTTAATAGTAATACTTGCTATTTTATGTGGATAATGATACTATGGCAAGCCCTACACTAAATATGTCATGTCTACTATTTCACTTACTACTCATAAAACTGTAGGAGATGGGAATCATTACTGATCCTCATTTTATAGACGAGAAAACCAATGTCCAGAGATACATGCAAATAGCAAAAAGTGGGTTCAGATTAAAGTTTAGCACAATAACTCCAAATTCTGTGCTCTTAATTCCCAGGTCATCAGATCCCTAAACAGAATGTTGTAGTGAAAGTTACGAGGCTTTCAAAATATTACCCTGTAATACCCAGCTGAAGACAATCAGCCTGAGTCCCAACCCAGCGAATCTGAGAGGGCTCCCAGAACACCAAGCTCTCTGCTAGGGACGTCTTTCCTCCTCTTCTGAGTCACTCTGGCTGACACCTGTGCACACACACAATTCCCACATTCACATAGGACAGGGTCAGGCACGGGCCAGGCACCCACAACCAGGGCCTGCACCCTGGACTCCCCAAAAGAAGAGGTGGAACAGTACAGGAGTGAAAGCGTCCAGAGTCAGACCAGCCAGCATGGAATTGGACACCAGCCACTTCTCTCATCTTAGACTCATCCTTTGGCTTTAAAATTAGGTTGATCATAGTGTCTGCCAGACTGCTGCGCAGTTGAGGGAAGATTAATTTATAAAGAGCTGACAAAAGTCTCAACACAGTCTCTAGCACATAAATAAATAGTAACTCTGGTTATTAAGATTAGGATTGAGTGTTTTGCAGAATTTCTTTGGAAGTTCTACCTTCTCCTTAGAACCCATTGCATGCACTGAGAGAAGCGTGCGTGGGCTTTTATCTTCTCTAAGATGTGGTGGCCAGCTTCTGAGGACTAGCAGAACTGTGTAGATCGCATATTAATTTACATATAAGAAATAACCCAAGGAAGATTTTAAACAAGCTACTTGTTTGTGCCTAGCTTTATCTCTGTCCTGAGGTTAATAAAATCAGATCACATAGGCAAAGCATCACACCGAATTGTGCTCTTTTTTAATCTAATAATTTACTTAATTTTATTTTTCAAATTTTCGCTAAAGAAGGAAAATGCAAAAACAAACATTCAGAGAAGCCGATGTACTTCATAGAACTTTTTTCACATATTTTGCAAGCTTGGCATCCTTCACATTGCCACCACGACATGCAAGTGCCACATACACCACAGGTGGTCGGATTAAGCTCACACAGCAGAGGTGCTCAGGGGAATATTTGGTTACATGCTGTTTTAGTCAACTCAGGCTGCCATAACAAAAGGACATAGACTACGGTGGCTCAGCCAGCAGAAATTTACTTCTCAGAACAATCCCCTCATTGGCCACCCCACCCTCATGACTTCATCTAAACCTCCTCAACTCCTGAAGGCCTCACCTCCAAATACCATCCGTCACGTTGGGGGTTAAGGCTTCAACATACGATCTTGAAAAGGCACTAACATTCAGTCCATAGGAAAACTATGAAAGATATGAAACTAAAATAATTCGAGCAAATTATCTTTTCAATTCTCTATTGTGCTTATGATATCAAGGTCTTATAAAGAGCCAAGTACATCTTAGAAAGCGTTTACATGCAATGAGTAGCTTAAATGCCCATTAGAATGTCTCATTTTTCAGAGCATAATAATTTTTGTCTTGCCAATCAAGTCCGTTTTGAGAATTTTTTTTTCACTTGTAATCACAAAGCATGAGCTGTGTGTGAATCACCCAGGACTGAGTGCAAATTCCACATTCTACCACTTTCTAAATTAATGACCTTGGGTCAGTCCCTTTTAATCATTTTAACCTTATTTTCCTCATCTGTAAAAGTAAGAATCAAATTATTCCTTTAAAATATTGTGAGGGCCACAGGGCTGGGGTTGTGGCTCAGTGGTAGAGCACTTACCTCGCATATGTGAGGCACTGGGTTCGATTCTCAGCACCACATATAAATAAATGAAATAAAGATCCATTGGCAACTAAAAACATATTAAAAAAAAATACTGTGAGGGCCAGGCATGGTGGTGCACACCTGTAATCCTAGCAGCTTGGGAGGCTGAGGCAGGAGGATCACAAGTTCAAAGACAGCCTCAGCAATTTAGTGAGAACCTAAGCAACTTAGCAAGACCCTAAGCAACTTAGCAAGACCCTATCTGTAAATAAAATATTAGAAAGGGCTGGAGATGGGACTCATGGCTAAGTACCCCTAGGCTCAATCCCTGGTATCAAAATAAATAAATAAATAAATAAAATATTGTGAGAGACTAGAGTGTAAGTCAGTGGTAGATCACTTGCCTAGCATTTGTGAGGTCTTGGGTTCAATTCTCAGTACTGCAACAAAAACAAAAACAAATAGTTAAGAAATTATTGTGAGTCTTATATGAGTTATCGTGTATGGAAATGATTGGTACCCCATTTCACACAGAATAAGCATTTGTTAAATTTTTATTTCTTCTGCCTTCTTGATTTGCTTTTCTTTTTTGAAATAAATTACCTTCCAACCTGCACCACATTAGGAAAATTTCCTCTTGAAAGCCTCAATCACTGGCAAGTCTAAAATTTTACCTGAAAGCCCTACATTGAGGGATTAAATTCTTTACAGACCTTAAGAGTGAAATAAACTGTCACCTTTCAAACCTGGGCAAGTGAATCAACCATACATTTCACATTTGATACATACTACCATGTTCTTAGAATTAATTATTTGGTTTTACACCCAAGTGCAAAACCAGGAACTGAACTAAAGCCAGTACTTAAAAAATACTACTTTTTAAGAGTACAGATGTTGATCCACAAGCACATTTTTTGCTGAGACTGCCTTGTGAGATTAATTCACTCTGTACTTAAACTTACAAGGCACTGATCACTTTTCCTCAGTTTGCCTTCTAGGCAAGTGACAATAGAGTTGCTACAACCCAGAACTATTGCAATGTTCTCATTTACAAATGGAGAAACTGTTGTTCCAAGGACAAGCCACTCAGCCACTCTGTTGGTCCTTAGTCCACTGTACCCTATATCCTCTTAAATCTTGTCTGTACATAGCCTGAAATCCTTTTTGTTAATTCAGAGACAGGAGAAAGAACAGCATAGAAGAGTAAATAAATTGTGATTGGCACTCAACATCCATTTCTCTCCTCTTGTAGTAAAGTATTTTTTTCAAACTGCCAGTTGCCATCCATTAGTCAACTTAGTGAGTCAAGACTCACATTGCTTAATGGAATGAAACAGCATAGAATAGCAGAGCCCTGCACAACACAGACTAGAATAGAAACTATGAGGATGCATCACATTTTCTCATAAATCTTTTATTTCAAGCAGACATATCTGTGACTATGTGTCTATGTGAGTAAAATGAATTTGACAATGGAGCATGTCAAAAGGTTTGAAAAACATTTTTCTGGCATGCCTTTCTATGTCTCTGACATGGACAAGTTAAATACTGTATTTCCTGGAATCCCTTAAGAAAAGATTCCAGATATGATCTGAGTTTAGCCAATCAGATGTCTAAGTGTGAGATCTGGAAGATGGTGGTGGTCACACCTCTCCCGTCACAGCTATTGCTGCTGGAAAGCATGTGGTGGAGGCTTTCTGCCTTCTGTGGTCCCATTTGCAGAGGTTCCAGGAATTGCTAGGTCCAGGGGTCCTAAGAGGTGAGATACAAAGCAGCACTTCCTGGTCCAGATAATAGCAGGTGCAGTGAGGTTCTGGAACTAGCAGCTGAAAGGGAGACACACTGAGAGCCATAGCTTCAGACCATGGTAGTATCACCGTGATTATGGATCCACCAGCTTTCTAGTGATTGGCAGAAATCACAGCCATCTTTCTCCTCCTTTATTTTTTTTTTTCAACTACCAGTTGCTTTTCATTAATTAGTCAATGAAATCCACTTAGTGGGTCAAGACCAACAATTCTTAATGGAATGGAACAGCATAGAGAAACACAGCCCTGCACAGCGCAGACTAGAATAGACCGTGGTTTAGTTCTGTGGTATGCCTTTGAGAATTACGGTGGAACATGATTCTGTAAGCCACGTAATACCTTATAACAGATCCTTTCTTGCTTATGTTACTGTGATTTTGTACTGTGATAGGTTACAACTGGCTAGAAAGTAAATAAAATATTTTTCCGGTGTTCAGCCTTTTACTGAAATCTAGTTATGAATCCCCATGGAGAATTAGGAAAAGAAGAAAAAAAATGAGTAGTTTGCCCTATGTACTTTTTTTTTTTTTTTTTTAATGGGCCCTATAACACCAAGTGATCAGAAAATACTTGTTGACTGACTGACTGACAAGCAGCATGATGAAAAATACATCATCATTACTCACTGTTAATCACTGTGGGGAAAGCTCACGAATCTCTTAGATTAGGTTTCTTAGAAAAACTCCAAGACAGAGATTCAGACACAGATGGTTCATTGGATTGCACATCCAGGAACAAAACCTGTAAGAAAGTGAGAAGCTGGATTGACAGGGAGCAGTTGCACCGTGACATGACGGCCACAGAGGCCCCAGCCAATCTTCTGAGAGAGGAGGTGTATGAAGCTGAGATGACCCTTCAGAGTTGCCCTGCATGCAGGGAAGAGAGCTATGACCATATGCCCCTACATTGGCCAGTTCCTGGACAAGAGGTGCCCTTAGGACTGCAACTCTTTAGGACTCAGCTGTGTGTTGTCAGGAGGCAGCAGCTCTGGGTAGGTGGAGAATGAGTGCTTCGGGGAGTGGGGGTGTAGCTCAGCTTGCCTAGTGGGTGCAAGGCCCCGAGTTCAAGCCCTAGCACAGCAAAACAAAGCAGGAAGGAAGGAAGGGAGGAGGAAAGGAAGGAAGAGAGGGAGGGAGTGAGTGAAGGAGGAAGGAAGAGGTAAAAGAAAAGAACAAGTGCTTCAGTCCTAAGGAGGGGACCAGGGTGTACCATAGCATCTGCTGCAAAGCCAGAGAAGCATTAGCCTTTAGCATGTCCTCACAATTTCCTAAACAACTTGTGAAGACACTCAGCCCAGGCCTGTAGGAAAGGCAAGCTTTGTATAAATGACTTTCAGCCAGTTACAACAAAACCCATTTTCCATTTAGCAGTACTCTAGGAAAGCATGTTTCTCAAATAGAACTTGGTGAGTCTGGAGCCAGAAAGCATAGTGTAAGTCTTGTCCCCTAATCTATTTATAGATCAATAGTGGGTACAATCTCTGTTTTTATTTATTGACCATTACCACTTGAGTAGAAGCAGCATTTTTTTTTTCAGTACTACCTTCTTCCCTACCTTCTACTAGGTCAAGAATTCCCCATGAAGTTACCCAAAGTGTTGCCGGGGAGCAGCTTTGTGAAAGGAAAATTTTATGGAACAAGGCATTAGGAAACTGGGGCCTATTCTCAGTTTTGTTAATTCTCCCCACCTCTCCTCTCCTTTCTCTCCCCCCCCCTTCTTCGTCCTTTTCATCCTCCTCCTTCTTCTCTTCTTCCTCCTCTTTCACCTCCTCCTCCTCCTTTTTCTTTTCCTCCTTTTCCTTCTCCTTCCTCCTTCTCTTCTTGTCCTCCTCCTTCTCCTCTCTCTCCTCTCTCTCCCCCACTCTATTTCCTAGAAATAACCATGCCTGCCCTATCCAAATTATTGTGTAGATGAAGCATTTTTATAAATAAGAATTGACTGCATCTGCAAGCTATTATCGTTATAGTCATATGCCCACTTTATAATTACACAAATCACTATACATTAAGAACCCATCCAAATCTGTACACAGCTGAACTGTAGATAAGAGAGGAAGATCCAACCAACCTGAATATTCAATTTGACCAGACAGATATCCAACCAATACCCATTGAGCATCCTCCAGGACCCAAGCACTAGACACACAATGAACAGGCCTGCAGGAGGTACCATGGCCAAGTGTGAACAAAGGGGACTTCAAAGTAAGATTGGCCTGGACTTGAGATCAGGTGGCTATAACTTTCATTTGTCTGAGTCTCAGTGTTTCTTTGTTCATTAAAAGACATTCTACCATAATAGGATGCTGCAAATAAGTCCTGGTAAAATTATGCGTAAGAGACTATGGAAACCTGTAAGTGGATTACTAAACTCAACCTTAGGACCAGAGGGAAAGTTCCTGGATAGGGGTGATGTCCAACCTGAGTCCTAAACAATAAGCAGAGGATAGCAGAGAGACAGTCTGCAAAGCCCTGCAGGTGAGAGAGCACTGAAGGCATTTTCAAGGTTCTTTTATATAAAGTATGGCATTCCTCAAGGATAAGGAGAGAGAGAACCCTGTGCTCCATGCCAGCAAGACCAACTTCACCCAGAGGACAGCGGGAACAAAAGACAGGCATAGAGCAAGGAGCACAGGCTCCTGCTGGTATGATCACTCTGACCACAGTGGAGAAGGCAAGGGACAATTCAGGAACACCCAAGTGGAGGCTGGGCAGGAGAAAGGAGGTGTAAACCACAGTGCTCTTAAAGTGGAAAGAGAGACTTGGGTAGATGAGGAAGAAGGCAGGGGGTGGAATAGAGAGGGCTTTATGATTTATCAGATGTGGCAGTGTAAGAGAAGTCAGAGTCTCCTCTCCATCCTGATTTGGACAGTTGAGCAAAAGCCAAGTCATTCCCTGAGGAGGAAGCCCAGGAGAGCAGATTAGGGGGGACATGTGGTGAAGAAAGAGAATATGATGGAGAATATAAACTCAGTGTTGCATACGTTGAATTTGAGAAGCATGTAAGATATTACCGTGCCCATGGAGCTCTTGCACCATCCAGAACCTCAGCTGCACACCTTATACACATCAAGTCGACCCTCACAAGGATTCTGTGAGCAAATCCTACTGTCATCTTGAAGTAAACACAATCCAACAGGTCCATCAACTAGCACAAGCACTCAGCAGAGCCTGTATTTGACCCGAGCCTGTTTTGCTCAGTTTCTCCCTCCTCCAATTGTCTCCTCCACACAGTTCTACCCCATACACGACCATGATGATTAGGACAGAAAACATCTTGAGAAATAAAGGTCAGCATCATCATTACACAGGTAATAATTAAAGCCACAAGAGTAGGTGGTACTGGTTAGTGATATTTACAACAACCATATTAGCTAGGGTGCACTGAATATCCATTATGTACCATAATATTTTCCAGATGCTTTACATTATTTAATTTTTGCAACAGGCTTATAAGGTAGTGTACTTATTTTGTAGGATTGCCCTAAAAGAGTTCCACAAACTGAGTGACTTAAACCACAGTTTAGGAGGCCAAAAGTCAGGGATCAAGGTGTCCACTGGGTTGATTCCCTCTGAAGATTGTGAGGGAGAATCTGTTCCAGGCTTCTTCCCTACCTTCTGGTAGTTTGCTGATAATCTGCATCCATTGACTTCTAGATTCATTGCCCTGATACCTGCCTTCATCTTCGTATGGCATTCTCCCTGAGTATGTGTCTATGTCTGTGTCCAGATTTCCACTTTATAAAGAACACACCTGCCATATTGGATTAGGGATCGCCATAATGACCTCATCTTCACTTGATTATCTGCAAAGATCTTATTTCCAAATGATGTTATCTTCACAGATACTTGGAGTTAGGACCTCAACATCTGTTGTTAGTCAGCTTTTCATCTCTGTGACCAAATACCCAACAAGAATAACTTAGAGGAGGAAAAATTTATTTGGGCTCCAAAAGGTTCAATCCATAGTCAGCTAAGTCCAGTGCTCTGGGCCCAAGGTGAGGCAAAGCATCAGGGTAGAAGGGCACAATGGAGGAGAGCTGCTCCATTCATGGCATCCAGGAAGCAAAGAGAGGGAGGGGAAGGGTCTGCAGAGAAGATGCTCCCTTCCAGGGCTTGCCTCCAGTGACCCACCTCCTCCAGCCATGCCCCTCCTGCCTGCAGTGACCATCTAGTCCACTCAAACAAGGATGGACTGATGAGGTTACAGATCACACAATCCAATCACTTCACGTTTTATTTTTGAACATTCCTGCATTAACACAGGAGCTTTGGGGGGACACCAAATACTACCTGTATTACAAATGAGGAAACCAAGGCACAAGGAAATAAGTAACTTGCCTGCAGTCATGAAGCTAATGCATTGAAAAGAATATAAAATGTGAGAAAAGGAAGCCTAAAATAGACACCCATGAAACATTCATATCCAACAGACAGGAGCAAGACCCCACTCCATGACCACGGTGGGCTGCACAAGGAGTAGGCCTGACCCAAGGGCAACTCTACAGGCATGTCAATGCCAGCCTGCTATGTGTGCACCTGTGAATGACCAAAGCAATTCAGTTCTCCATGTGGGGGAGAGACACAAGAGAAAAGGCAAGAGCAATCAATAATGGAAGCAGAAACAGCAGGACACAGAAGAGCCCAAAAGTATTAGAAAATATACACAAGAGACAGGCCAGAATAAGCAGAAGCCAAAGGCAGAGAGAGGAGTTGGGAGAAGACAATGGATCCTAAGGGAAGCAGTCGGAACAGAGGCAGAAAACTGAGTCGCATCTGGGAACCAAAGGAAACCTGGAACTGTGAGGTGGATAAGAGATTCAAAAGAGTCACCCTGTGCCCTGCTCATGGCCCTCTAGTTCTTGGACTGTATCAAATGCCTTCCTGTTCCCAGGATGTTGGACTGCTCTCCACAGAGTTCTGGCCACGCAGTCAAGGTTCTCACTCATCTGTCTACCCACTTTTCCTTACGTGAATCTCTCATTTCACTTTCGTTTCTTACAAACTGAAATTTATCTAACTCAAGCACCCAGAGAGGTAGAAGGAAAACAAGTTGGATGTCACTTCATGGAAGCCCATGAAAAAGACTATTTCAAGAAGGAAATTGTCTATAGTGCCACATGTTGCAGAAAGTTCAAGTTAGATGAGCACTTTAAAAGCAAAGAAGATTTGTTAACCAAAATGTGAGTGATGGGTGAGCAGAGACAGGTCCAGGTTGCAAGGATGATGCAATAATTGGGAGGTGAGATGGAAAGACAGAAGTGTAAAGGACACTTTCAAGGGGCTTGGCATAAAGAGGAGGAGGGAGGCAAGGCCCTGAAGAGCTGTGTGAATAGAGGGAGTGATTTTTCAAGATAAGAGAGATCTGAATATATCTAAAGGCTAATGGAAATAAACTACTAACAAAGGCAAGGATGGAAAACATTTAAAAGAGAAGGAAACAATTGATGGGACTAAGTTGCTGGGGACTCTAGTACCCAGGCAGAAGAAATAAACCGAGAGGGGAAGAGGGAAGGAGGGGGGATGGGTGGAGACACAGGCTGTATTAGGGTGTGATAATGAAGGTCTTTCCTGTAATGGCTTCTATTTGCTGGGTGAAATCACAGACCAGATTATCCACTGAGTGAGGAGGGAAGAGAAAGGATAAGAGACTTGGGCAAGAGAAGAATATTTGCAATAGTAGTTTTGGAAAATGGCAGTAAGAGCTAACCAGGAAAACACTGTAGTATTACCAGTGAGCACAGAGGGCTCCACGGAACTCAAGGTCATGAATTTTGAATGCCACTTAGCTGTGATTTCATGCTATTTTCTCCAGCCTTATTCAATGGGGCACGAAAAACAGCAAAAACATTGGTAGTTGGGATTATTTCAAAGTTGAGGACAGAAAGGCCAGGGAACAGAAGTTAAAGGTATTAGGAAAAGAATGATTGAAGAAATGAACCATCATCTGTAGGCAGGTACCAGATGGAATGAAGACTGGCAGGGCAAGGAGGGAAAAAATATGAGCACCAAGGAAACTCAAAGGCTCAAAGAACAGCTTTGATGAGTGGAAGTGAAAGTCTGGGGTGCAAAAGGGTTGTGGAGATTTTAACTTAAATTTCAATCAGAGCATGCTGTGTGCATGTGTGAAAATGTCAGAAATGTTACACTGAATCCCACTAAAGTATACAATTAATACATGTTAATAATGACATATTTTTAAGATTTCAGGGCTGGAGAAGTCTAGGTGACTGGGAGGTTCTGATGTGTGTGTGGAGGGGGGTGTACAACATCTACGTTGTTACAGGTGGTCCTGGTTGAACAGTTAATCATACAGCCTCACCCTACCCGGTCTCACTGTAGGGTTGGCATGAGCTGCAGGCAGATGGGTTCATCCCCTGGCTCCAGGGATTGGGTCAGGGATGGTTACAGGACAAGAGGAGATGGCGCTTCTATAAGATTTCTCACACAGATGCTTGGAGAGGAGTCCTTTTTCTCAGCTCAGGGGTTATTGTTATGATTTGGATCTAAAATGTTCCCAAAGGCTCACGTGTTGAAGGTTTGGTCCTCAGTACAGCAATGAGCAGATGCTGCACACTGGATCACCAGGGATCTAATCCCATTGATGGATAAATCTAGTGATTAGTTCACAGATGAATGGGCTGTTAGGAGGTGAGGCTCAGTTAGAGGAAGTAGGTCACTGGGGGTATTCCTAGAAGAGTATTTTTGTCCCCAGCCTCTTCCTCTCTGCCATGAGGTGAGCAGGTCTCCTTAACCACATCCTTCCACAATGATGTTCTACCTCTCCTCAGGCCAAAACAATGGACCCAGCTAACCATGGACTGAAACCTGTGGAACTATGAGCCAATAAATATTTCCTCATTTAAGTAGTTTTTCTCAGGTATTTTGCCACAGTGAACAAAAAAAATGAACACAGTTGGAAAACCCATCTTTCCTGTCAGCATGGAGGAAACCATCTGCAGGAGAAAATGAGGCCAACATATACAAAGACAATCAAAATGAAGCTGAGATGAGAGGTAAATAGGAGTAAAAAGAATCTACATAAAAATTTTGAACCCCTAAATTTACCGAGATGAAGGTAAATCTTTCAAATGAGCCTTCAAAGTTCTCTTTTCAACTTAAGGTGGTTTAAATTGCACTAGCACATAATGCAATCTAAGGTGTGAGTGGCTAAAGCAAAAGGAGGTGTTATGGTTTAGATATGAGGTGTCCCCCAAAAGCTCACATGTGAGACATGCAAGAAGGTTCAGAGAAAAAAAATGATGGGTTCCAAGAGCCTTAACCCAATCAGTGAATTAATCACCTGATGGGATTAATTGAGTGGTAACTGGAGGCAGGTGGGGTGTGGCTGGAGGGGGTGGGGCATTGGGGGCGTGGCTTTAGGGAATATATGTGTGTCCAGCAAGTAGAGATTTCTCTCTCTCTCTCAGCTTGCTGATCATCATGTGAGCTGCTTCCCTCTGCCACACTCTTCTGCCATGATGTTCTGCCCTAAGGAATGGATCTGGCCTTCTATGGACTAAGATCTCTGAAACCATGAGCCCTCAAATAAACTTTCCCTTCTCAACAATTGTTGTGGTCGGGTCATTTAGTCACAGCGGCAAAGTTGACTAACACAGGAAAGAAAGATGAGAGCTGAGAAGGCCCAGGAACAACAGATACAACGTTGCATGGGTGTCCTTATGAACATTAACACCACCCAGAATGAAGCCAGTGCTCAGTGGGGTGGAGAAGACACTTTGGAACCATTTCTAAAAGTCTTATGTAGGAAGAATAGACAGGATGTTACTAGGTAACACAATAAAGACAAATGAAAATTATATGGCAGTTAGCAGGAACTTCCAAAGAGCAATGGTTTTCTAAAATTTGTTAATTAGTTATACATGACAGTAGCATGCATTTTGACACATACATACATACATAGAATATAACTTCTCATTCTTCTGGTTGTACATGGTATAGAATCACACTGGTCATGTAATCATATATGCACATAGGGTGATAATGTCCAATTCTTTCTAGTACTCTTCCTACCCCTAGCACCTCTTCCCTCCCTTTCACTCCCCCCTATCTAATCCAAAATACCTCTACTCTTCCCTAGCCCTGCCCCCTTATTGTGAATTAACATCCACATATCAGAGAAAACATTCCACCTTTGGTTCTTTAGGATTAGCTTATTTTGCTTAGCATGATATTCTCCAGCTCCATCCACTTCCCTGAAAATGCCATAATTTCATTTTTATTTAAGGCTTAGTAATATTCCATTGTGTATACATACCACATTTTCTGTATCCATTCATCTGCTGAAGGGCAGCTAGATTGGTTCCATAGTTTAGCTATTATGAATTGAGCTGTTATAAACATTGATGTGGCTGTGTAACTGTAGTATGCTGATTTTAAATCCTCTGGGTATAAACCCAGGAGTGGGATAGCGGGGTCAAATGGTGGTTCCATTCAAGTTTTCTGAGGAATCTCCATACTGTTTTCCATAGTGGTTGTACCAATTTGCAGTCCCACCAGCAATGTGTGTGGGAGTATACCTTTTCCCACATGTCCTCACCAACATTTATTGTTGCTTGTGTTCTTAATAATTGCCATTCTGATTGGAATGAGATGAAATCTTAGAGAACTTTTGATTGAGCAATGGTTTTTATACTACATAGAGTAAAGGGATGGAAGACACAGAGGGGAAAGAGAGGCACCCAGACTACACTTGCTGATGAGAACCTGAAAGCAGAGTGCAATAATGTGGATAAGATAAGGTCACTGGTGTACAAACCAGGATACACCTTCCAAGTCAAAGATTACATTACTGCAAAGTGCTGCCCCTGTGAAAAGTAGACCTTACCTCTGAGTCCCAAGCATTAACAGTACCAGTACTACAGATATCCCAACAGCTCTTCAGGGAATAGAATTGCTTGCTATTCTCCTGTAAAATAGACTATAAGGTAAAACTGGAATTTAGACAGATTGGGTTCACATTTTCTTTCTGAGATATTTGAAAAATGGCATGTAGATACTCAGATGTCTCAATGACCAGAATGAATATGCCAGCAGTAATTTTACTCAAGTGTATTGGGTAGAAGAGTTAGTTTTAAATATTTTAAGGCCTCATTTAAAAATCACATCAATCTAATGCATTTTATTGGACAACATAAAATATACATGGATATATAGATGAATAAAATAGAACATAAAAACATGAAGCTGGCCTGCCAACTCTGGGTTGAGGGCCACTAAGGGAGAGGTGACACCCAATGCCATTTTAACATGGAGGAAATGGCTTTACTAGCAGGTTTGCAATTGGTCCAACTAACTATATGAACCGTATGCATATGCAGGATTTCTTTTTCTTATTCCGTGTACACTTTCCACTAAAAGTCTCTAAGGCTTAGATTTGGACATTTAAAATATTTCTTTATACATTAAACATTATTGTATATACACTTGAGTCATACAGTAGAAATACTATATAAACATATTGAGATAAACAGTATAATTTCATATACTATTGAGAAAGTACAGCACTACCCACTATAGACTATTTTTAGCCTCTTACATGAATCTTGATATAGAATTAATGATAAATCAAAGAAAACATATTTATGTTTTTAAATACTATTTCAAATATCTTTGGTGTAGAAGATAAAGTTATAAAGAAGATGAATAAAATTTATTAAAAACTGTATTTGGAAAAGAGAAAATGTACAAAAACAGCCCTCCCATATACACATGCACACATATCCACGACTGCATTGATGGGTACCTGCTCCAGGGACCCAGGGAAGCCACTTCCTCCACTCAGCAGGAGGGGGCTCCGGAGTAGAAGCCACTGCCTCTGGCACATGTGAGGGGCCTCCAGAGACTACAGGCCTCTCTCTGAGAATATTTGAGGCTGCCTCTCTAGCCTCTGATGGGTCCAGTTGGTGTCCTGAGGCAGGGCTCTATGATGTGTGACTGACAAAACCCTACTTCTCCCAACTTTACACACCAAGGAGAAAGCAGGCAGAGGTGGCCCATTCTCACAAGCAGAGCCACAGTCACTCAGCCTCTGTACGTCTGTCATCCAACCTGTAAATAACACTCATTTACTTGTCAATTTTATTTTTTCTCTTTTTAATCACCATCTACCCTACATTTACCAAAGAGCAATTTTCTTAAAAGAAGTTCTTCATTTTTTTCCCTTCATTGTATCACTTAGTTTTATCACATAGTTTTGTGTAGTACAATGGAGTCCTGGATTTTGAGTTACTGAAAGTATTACAATCCATGGTGCATTTTCAGCTTAAAAAATTAAAAAAAAATGGCATCCAGTATTGAGTCTACATTCAAGTTTCCCCGATGTTGCAAGAGTGATTTTATGCTTCTTTATGCACACCAGGATCTAATCTAGTCTCAACCTTTGCAATAGAGTGTTATGTCTCTTTAATCTGACATCATCAAAGCACACAGTAGGCACACACTGATCACATTTCATAGATTTGAGGAGTCTGTGAAAGTGGAAATTGTGATATCTTAGCTCCACCTCCCTCTAGAGACAAGTATTCAATGAAGAAGTTTTAAGTGTCCTTGCAGGTGCCTGTCCTGCCCAGAAGTCACGTCTTTGAGGCAGGCACAAGAAACAAGACAATGCTGATGTAAATGGATCAGTCTTTCGAGACACTTGATGATCTCATAGTCAGGAAGAGCAAGAGCAGTTATGTCCAAGCCCAGCATCTGGGAAACTACCTCCCTGAAGTCCGCCAGCTGCAACATCAAACAGAAACACATTAACTGGGAGAACAAAAAGTCTCCACTGTTGCTGGGTCAAGTGCAACAAAAAGCAAAAAGATAAATAATAGAACCTGGAAAACTCAGGTTTGCACAAGGTAGGCAAATTACCTACCCACTTTAGCCTTATAAAATAAGTCAGCTTGCCTGCTAATTACTTCTAAAGTCTCTCCAAGGGTCACCCTTCAGCAATTTCATAGCCACTTTTCTGATGAGCAAATTGATTAGCTACTAAGTCGAGAATTCCAGTTAAGAACCCATAAATGAGACTCTGACTGAAGGCTTCATTTTCTCTTCCCCATATACTTACTTGCTTTGAAATTCAGAACAAATGAAATAACTGTGTATGTGCTCTGCATAATAGAAATAAAAAGAGCTAGAAATATACAGATGTTAGTATGGTTGTGTCAATGGATGATACATGTTTGTGCATCGGAATTTTAACTGGACAATGAACTTCTTAAACGGCAAGCACATCTGGCAAGAAAGCAGGAGGGCTTCTAAATTAGTATCATATCACATCACAGAGATTGCCACCTCAAACCATAACATTGGACTGGTGTGGGTGTCCAATTGGACTGGTGGTGGTGTCCATCGAGAAAGGAAAAATAGGAGACCAGGAACGATGGCTGAAATAGGCTTCTTATACCCCTTCAAATTCTCCTAGGCTGTGTGCTGTGGTTCTAAGCTAATACAGAAGCAGGTAAATGAGGGCTATCTGGACAACACTTCATTAAAGGTATCTTCCATTTTAGAAAAGCTGTGATCCAACCAGAAAATGGGATTACATTAGAATACTGTCCATACATGCCTGCCATGGGCCCATTTGCTTCCCAACCACCTTCCCATACAGAGTTCAATTTGAGAAATGTAATGTCCTCTCCACCTGCTATGATAGAAATGTTTTCATACACACAAAAAAAATTTTTAAATAAAAATTTTAAAAAATATGTATATATGGAAACAATCACCAATGTGATGATATCAGGAGGTGGAGCTAGTTAGGTGGGAGTTAATTGGGTTTCAATGAGGTCATGATGGTGGAGTCCCCAGGACAGGATTAGTGCCCTCATATAAGAGGCCCTGGAGCACTACCTTGTCCCTTTCACCATATGAGGACACAAAGAGAAGATACCATCTGTGAGCCAGATGCCCAATCTATGGACACCTCAACCAATCTCCAGAACTGTGAGGAAGAAGGGTCTTGTTTACAAGCTACCCAGTTGATAGCAGGGGCTTACAGCACCTCAGCAGGCTGAGACCCTGGCCTCCCTCCCAGATGAAAAGGTTCTCCTCAAACTTCCACCCTTTGAATGTGATCAGAGCTCTTAATTCCCAGGATGTTTCCTCCAAGTACATTTGCTCTCATGGTTTGGCTTTTCCAAACTGTCTGACACATGAGCCAAAGCAGAGGCAGCCAAAGAGCAGCAGAGAAAAGAATCCTAGGACCAGAGTCCACTCTCTGCCCTTTTGAGCTTCAGAAGGAGAGTGACATGAAAGCCAGAGGCAGCAGGGGTCAGGCTGCCCGGGACATATTTCTTTATGCCTGACCTGATGTGCTCACCAGATAAAATGTTCCTTCTTGTAGCCAGCCAGCCATGAGTGCGTTTTTATGGCTTACATCTGTGCTTGGTGGACTAGCAAGTCTGAGTGCCACTGTTTGAGACTGGAGGCTGTTTCCTGCAATTGATCTCTGCCAGAGATGAGGCCTCTCCCCCAGGTTTCCAGCCCTGCTAATGTTAAGGGATCTGGAGGGTGCGCAGCCCAGAGGTTACCACCAAACATACTAAACCACCTTGCCACAACCAGAACCTGGGTTCTCACTGGCTTATCACTGCTTTGTTAAGAGCCTTTCTTTATTTCCTACAATCCTTGCCAGGCCACCATGAACTGCGAATCATGATAATTTATAATGGTTATTGGGATGCCGAAAAGATATGGGAGGGTATGTTGAAATGATACCGAAAGCTTGACAAAGTGTTTTTGAAGAAATGTGTGAATAGCGTCGTCTTTGGCAGCACATACAGTAAGTAGGAATCACACCAAGAGAAGAGAAGCATGGTCCTTGCGCCAGGGTGACAGTCTGGGAAGCATCCAAGTGAGTAATCGTGGAGCCTTTGAATTGTCCTGCCGTTTCCCACACGAGATTTCACTGCCGGATTTGCACCTACCTGCTTTGCTCTCTTTTCTGCTTCCTCCAGAGATCTTTTCAGTGTCTTCATCTCGCTGGTCACTGCTTCTATCATGTTTCTGGCCCTTTCCTTATCCTCTTTGGCCTCGTGTTCCGCTGTGTCCAATTCTGACCTGACAGACATGAGCTTTTTCTCAACTTTCTCCTTCATCTTCTCCAGCTTGTCTCTGGATTTATTGAGGTCTTCGATGGCTTTGGTCTGTTCCAAAGTTTTAATCTAAGGAGTCAAGAGAATGCTGATTGTTTCTTTTGTTTTTATTTAGGAACACTTGTATAAACATAAATCAGAAGTCATGGAATTCACTAAACTGTTTATGAATAAAGAAAAGAATTCATCCCAAACAGCTACATGGACTTTGCTAAATATTGTGAGCTGGATGAACATGACTTAAGACTGTTATAGCTTATAAACAACATATTGGAGTGTTCTTATTGGGAAAATCAATGAGATAAAATTGTAGACAACATGATTCTGGATGAGATATTAAAGCCCACAAGCAACCTGTGCTCTCTGCCCCTATCTGCGGGTCACCATCCCTATAAACATCAAAAGAGCAAACTATCTCTCCTGGTCGTGTGCCACAGAGGAGCCCCACTTAAAGTCCCCTCAGCAAGTCTGCACCACTATGAGAAAAAACTAGATCAGAATTATTCAGGAGTGTCTTCTCCTTCACAATGAGTACCAGTCACAGAAGGTGGCCAATGCAGCCTCTGCAGACCAAGGGAGGGTGTTGTGTGCCACCAAGGAGTTGTCCCAGGATCTTTCATTTTCAGCCCATTTTTAAAATTTTTTATCTTGAGACACAGTCTCACCAAGCTGCTTAGGCCCTCACTAAATTGCTGAGGCTGGCCTTGAACTTTCGATCCTCCTGCCTCCACCTCCCGTGTCACTGGGATTAAAAGCAGTGCCACTGTGCCCAGCTGTCCCAGTATCTTAAAGTCCAAACACTGAGTATCCTTGAATGTGAGGCACATTTTCCGTGTTAGCTTATTATTCAAGGTTATACCTGAGCTGCTTACAAAATAATTTAAGTAAAAAGGAATGAAATTCTGACTTCACTACAACATGGACAAACTTTGAAAACATGCTAAGTGAAAGAAGCTAGACCCAAAAGGACAAATAGTGTATAATTCCACATATTTCAGGTACCTAGACAAAGCTGACTCAGAGAGAAGGAACATGGACTAGAAGCTGCCAGGGGCAGGAATGGGGGGATGGGAGCCATCATCTAATGGGCACAGAGTTTCGTTTGAGATGATGGGAAAGTTCTGGAAATGGATAGAGATGATGGTTACGCAACATGGCGAATGTAGTTAATGCCACTGGAATGCAGACATAATGATGACTAAAACGCTGAATTTTATGTCTTATTTTGCCACTATCAAATTAAGGAATTTGAAGCAGTTTTATACAGACACAAATATTTTTAAATGATCATTAAAAATAAATACACATGACCGGGCTGGGGCAGTGGCTCAGTGGCAGAGCCCTTGCCTGGCATGTGCAAGGCACTGGGTTTGATTCTCAGCACCACATACAAATAAATAAAATAAAGGTCTATTAACAACTAAAAAAATATATTAATAAATAAATAAATACACATGAGCTATCACTTAACCATTGGGATGGCTAAATAAAAACAGACAATGACAAGGGGTTGCAAGGATATGGGGAAACTGGGGCTTTCGTGCGCTGCCGGCTGAGAGAAAACAGCCCAGCTGCTGTGGCAAGCAGTCTGGCAAATTTCCTAGTGCTGAACATAGAGTTGCCAGAAGGTCCACTTTGCTCCTAGTTATATCATGGGTACAGCAGTAGAAGACCAGACAGGAAAGGTGGAAGAGAAAACACATGTCACATAAAGACCTGTACACAGGTGTTCTTAGAAGCAATATTCATAATTGTCAAAAAGTGGGAACAATTCAAATATCCATCAAGTGATGTATGGAAAACCAAAATGTGGTACGGCTATACAAGGAAATACTGCTCAGAAGGACAGAGTCCCGTGACAGGCAGGCCACGACATGAATGAACCTTGAAAACATCATGCCAAGGGAAAGAAGCTAGGTGCAAATACCCCATGTTGCGTGATGTCATTTACATGAAAAATCTGAGCCGGATGTGGTGGCTCAAGCCTGTAATCCCAGCACTTAGGGAGGCTGAGACAGGAGAATCACAAGTTCAAAGCCAGCCTCAGCAATGGCGAGGTGCTAAGCAACTCAGTGAGACCCTGTCTCTACATAAAACACAAAATTGGGCTGGGGATGTGGCTCAGTGGTCAAGTGTCCCCTGAGTTCAATCTCCAGTACCAAAAAAAAAAAAGATCTGGAAGAGGTCTGAGGCTGGTGAGAGGGGTGTGGGGAGGACCTGCTTATGGGTACAGGGTTTCTTTAGGAGATGATGAAACCATTCTGAAACTTGATAATGGTGATGTCTACACAAATCCATGAATTCACTAAAAACCACTTAAAAGGGTGAATTTTATGTCATTTGAATTGTTTCTTAATAAAACTATTGTGTGAATGTACATTTACCAAGAAGCCCTTAAAGCATCAAAATAAATTACTTTGAAATAAGCAAACAAGTATGTCCGTTGGAATTGAGTGGGCAAAGAACAAAGACAGATAGAGCTCTGGATTTAGTTCTGAGTACTGACCAAATCAGACAAGGTCTACAGGCAGAGTCTCAGAGAAAAGATGCTATTTTGGATTTTAATTCAAGTCATTTGAATATTAAGTATGAAAGTAATGAAATAAAGGATACCAAAGAATGAGTGCTTTCTGTCTTCCCTTTTCCCTCCAATCCCTTCTTCCCTAAGAAGGAAGGACAGGTTCTTGCTGCATCTACTTCTCTGATCCCTCCTAGGGCAGTATCAGGGTCAAGGAGTGTGAGCTGTCCTTGACCCTGAAGGAGGAGAGTCCGGGAGATTAAACTGATCTACAAGATAAAGAGCTGAGAGGCAGAGGGGAGAAAGGAGAGCGAGTCTGTGCTAAGGAGGCTTCTGGAAAGGCTTTGTGAAGAAACTGGGTGTGGAGGGACTTGCTAGGCAGCAGAGGGTTGCATGGCAACTTGACAGAGAAAGAAAAACAAAAGGGAAGACACTTCAAATCATTGCTACTCCCAATGAATGAATGCCCTCTTTGTCTCTTTGTTTGGGGTGAGGGTCAGTTTGTTTTGCTTTTGAGTAACAATAAAGCTGCGGGACTGGTTATTAATTGACCAGCAGGTATAGATAGGTGACTCACTGATCACATTAGGAGGCTGCTGTAGGAGACAACATCCTCACCTGGTCCTGGACTTAGAGCACATCTTCACTGTGACTGAGGATCCAAACCTGGGCACAAGTTGACCTGACCTACCCTCTGAATGATGCCTCTTACTATTCCACTAGAAAGTCAGGGGAAGGGTAGGTGTCACTGTAAGCTTAGAATTAGGATATGATGAAGAGATGTGACTTGTGAGTTGAACACCTGTGGAACACATAAACTCAAAAACAGTTTTGACCTACTGCAACACACATTAACTTCCTAGGAAATTAATTCCTTTTGCTATGGTCTGTATGTTTTTGTTCCCCCCAAATTCCTATGTTGAAATCCTAGGGCCCAAGGTGACAGTAGTAAGAAGTGGAATTTGGGGAAGTGAAGACAGAGTCCTCATGAAGGGGTCAAAGTGGTCAAAGGGTTCCCTTACCCCTTGCGTTATGTGAGGACATAGCAAGAAGGCGTCCTCTATGCACCGTAAAAGCTTGTTTGGAAGTTTTAGCAGGGGAGCGCAGCTGCTCATATACTCTTGACCAAAGAATGGTTCTCTATCAGGGAAGTTCTTCCTCTTCGACTGAGCACGCACCTTTGGGAGGGACGCACATGGAGCGGTAAGGGAGGAAGGGGACACACACCTAGCCAGCCAGATCAGCTGAATCAAACACGGAATCAATGGGGTGACAGATAATCACAGCCAGATCACCCTCTATGAACCAGGAAGCAGGCCCTCACCAGACATCCCATCCGTTGGCACCCTGATCTAGAACTTTCCAGCCTCCAGAACTGTTCAAACAAAATTTCTGTTCTTTTTAATCCACCCAGTTTTTGGTATTTGGTTACAACGGCCTAAGAGTGAGATACTTTTCTTAGATAGAAAGGAGGTCGATGCTTGGACAAGTCATGGCTGCTGACTTGGTTCCATCCAGGGGAGATGAAATCCCTTTAGAAACTGGCAGCAGGTATGGGATTTGCTATCTAGAAGGCATAAGAACAACTATGACAGCTCCAGAAATGTGCAGAAAATAAAATGCCGGCAGCTGGGGGAAGGAATTCTGCACCAGCATCAATGAAACAGTAGCAATAGAGGACGTCCCTGAGACACTGAAATGCCACCGCTAAGAGCCAGTCCATAGGAGCTGACCTGGGAGAGCATTCTTGCATCCCAAGGTATCAAGCCCGTGTGTGGATATGGACTGTGCATCAGATATGGGCATGTCAGAGCACTGCCTCTGTGGTAACCCCCATCATCAAGGGCAAAGTCAAGGTCCAAGGCCAAGGCACCATGACTCAGGGGCCCTCCACGCTCTCCACAAAACACAGCACATCACGGAAGACTGATTTTGCCCTCTTTTATGCCTTTGTTCACACTGTAAATGTCAAATAAAAGTTCAATGTTTAATTCAGCATCAAAAAAATTAGTAATTCGTGAGTATGCTGCTTCTATGGTGGCAAAGGAGAAGAATGCCCTTGCTCTTCAAAGATACACAGGAAAGTATTAGAGACTGAGGTGTAAAGATGTTTGAACTTTCTCTCAAATAGTTTGGCAAAAATAAAAGCTCTCTCTCATTCTTCTCATATTAGGCAAAATATAAAAATTAGTAAAATCTTTAAAATCTTTGTGAAAGGTTAAAGAATGTCCATTATACTATTCTTGCAATTGTCCCATAGATTTGAAATTTTTCAAAACAAGAAGCTGGGTAAGGGACTATATTGATCATGGATCCTATTAATAAAAAGTTTCAATATATACATATATTTATTTATAAATTAGATAAACATGTGACTCCAAATAATATATTCTATAGACTATCAAATATTTGATAAATTGTGGACATTACATGGATAAAATAAATATCAATTTTTAAAATAATCTCCCATTAAAACAAAGAGATCCCCTTCACATGCCGACTAGCTCTGTGTGGCAGAGAAAATACCCAGCAAAGGGGCCAGTTTCTGGGATTGGTGTGTTGAATTCAAACCTTTGTCTTAATAGGAGAAGAAACACACACACAGTCTTTCTGTTCAGATCGGGGAAACATTTACAGCCTGCTGTGGACCAGAGGCAATGGGCTATAGCTCCAAGAGCTGAATCAAATCCCAGGGAGAAGAATGCATTGCCAAGAATTTCTGAAAAATATAAGACTTTATCACAATTCCCAGGGCTGCCTGAATCTTGTTTTCAGGAAGCAAAGGCAAGAAATGGCTCTGCGCCAAGCCACCAGGACAGAGCTAGGAGCCAGTGGTTGTGTCCAGAAGAAGAAGGAAGAAAGAAGGAAGGTTCCCAGGCTGCCTTCTCTGCTCATTGTAAACTAAATTTGCTGCTTCCTCAGGGAAAGAATTGTTAAAATCCGGTGAGCAACTCTCTCGTGTTATAAGGCCCAAAGGCCCAGAAAGAAAAGGTGATTAAATTTAAAAGCTAATGTGTTGCCTCCTGCAACTCTTCAGCTGTGTGAATGTGGGGTGGGAGTGGGATTCAAGACACCCATTCACAGGCTCTCTGAATGGAGTGGGGACACAAGATGGGACCCGAATAGACGCTACGCCCCTTTTGGAAGAGGAATGCAAAGATTTTGCTGGGTAGGAATGCAGCAGAACCAAGGGGAGACACTGCACTTGGCAGTTTGGGCACCCTGCCCCTCCTCCAGCAGCCCAAGACAGAGAGCCAGGCCCATTGGCTGCACAGTAAGAGGCACAGGGAGCTCAAAGATTCCAAAGATGTTTCCGCGATCTGAACAGAAAGGCTGTGTGTGTCTCTTCTCCTATTAAGACAATGGATCTTAGGGGATCTGCAGAATCAGAGCTGATCCAAGAAGGGAGGCTAGGGGAGAAGGGTAGGGTAGGAAGGACTCACTGGGTGGGAGAAGGATGTGGAGTGGAGGAGGACCCTGGGGAGCCGCTGTCATATGGGCGATGCCAAGAGAGCCAGAAAGCAGAGAACTCTACATGTGGCTAAAGATCCCCTGTTGGTGTTTCCTTGAGAGACTGCAATGAAGACAATCATGACTTGCCCCTAGGTTTTGGTGGCCTGGCTGCTAATTTTTGGTCACAGCTCCCTACTAATTTTGGGCTGATAGCTGATAACGGCTTCATTGCCAGAAAGCTTCTTTTTTGCCCAGAATAAAGACCCATTCTCAGGCTGGGTTCATTTAAATGAAGTCTGGGTACTCAGTTCTGGTCAATGAAGATGTAGGAAGGATTTGGTCATTCCTGGAAAGTAGCACACAAAATGTCTTTCCACTCTTCCTCTTGCCTGATAACTGGAATGAGGCTGGAGCCCCAGCAGCTACCTTGGACTAAGAGGTAGCATTGTGAATGAGAGCTATGGTAGGATAGTGAAGTAGAAAGATATAACAAGCCAGGGTCATTGGTGACCACGGAGCTATCCATCTACACATGGAATGCCTACTTCCATTCTCTGTTCAGTGACAAAGAACAAATGTCCCTCCTATCTCAGCCTCAATGGGCTATTTCAATATATTCAGCTGAAACCAACATAAACGATGTCAGCTATGGCATCTCAGGTGCAATACGTGTTACACAAGATGTTTTCTGCATCCTCTGGAGTTCTGCCATGTGATTTTAGTGCCTGCATTTATTTGCATTTGTGTGTAAGGCTAGATGTGTGCCAACTATTAGTACTACTTTAATTATCCTAGATTAATGAGGAAGAGCAGAGGTAGAGTTAATACATAAAGAAATGTCCATGCCAAATGAAAGCCAAACTAAGCTACAGCATATGCACAAATACAGTATCTGCAATAGTAAAGCATGTGGTAGAATAATTGTTCTATCCTTAGGGAAAATAAACCATAGGCTGGCCAAACTCAGAAGAAGCTGTCTCCTGAGTAGCTATACCACACATTCTTGCTAGTGGTGATTTTAGTAAAACAATATCATCTGTCATATTGAATTAATATCATTCATTTTTTAAATTTTTTTTAGTTGCTGATGGATTTTTTTTTTACTCATTTGTTATTTATATGTGGTGCTGAGGCTTGAACACAGTGCCTCATGCATGCTAGGCAAGCGCTCTACCACTGAGCTACAACCCCAGCCCCAGCCCCAATATCACTCATTTTTTAATTCTATTTTTATCCTTTGTTTTGATTTCTAAATTGGTTTGGATTTCATAATGCTAAAAATATAACAAGATTAAGAACTTTTTATATAGTTTTGAGTTTGCACATATATAAGCAACATTCTAATAAAATTATTCTAACTCAAATAGGGAAATCTGTGAAGACATATTTATCTTTCAAAAAAGAATCTATAGTACTAGGTTTGCCTGCCAAATTAAAATTTAATTATTCACCTGGAAAAGTCTCTTTTTTTAGTCTAAAATTAAGGGAAAATTTACTCAGTGGGTATGAAAGTGGGTTGCAGGGAGAATCGGTCAAGCTAAAAGTCAAGGTCTTCGGTCATGATTTTGCTGCAGACTTAGAAACACATACTTACAAATGCTTACGGCAACCTTATTCATAATAACCAAAAATTAGGAACAATCCAAATGCCCATGAAATGTTTAATAGACAAACAGAATGTGGTATATACATACAATGGATTATAATTTACCCATAAAAAATAATTATGGTGGTAAATTTTATGTATCAACTTGGCTAAACCATGGCCCCCACATGTTCGGCCCAATATTATTCTGGATGTTTCTGTGAGGATGTTTTCAAATAAGATTAACATTTAAATGGGTAGACTGAATGAAGCAGATTGCCTTCCCTAATGTGGATGGGCCTTGCCCAATCTGTTGAAGGTCTAAATATCACGGAAGACTGACCTCCCCCTAAGAAGAAAGAATTCTGCTAACAGGCAGCCTTTGGATTTGAACTGCAATGGCAGCTTCTCCTGGGTCTTTAGCAGGAAAAGATGTGCAGGTTTTGAACTTGTCAGCCTTTGTTATCATGTGAGGCAATTCCTTAAAATAAAACCATTCTCTCTCTCCCACTCTCCAACCTTGTACGCACACATCTTCACACACACACATTGTATTGGTTCCATTTCTCTGGGGAACCCTGACTAATACAGGAAGACTGACACATGCTGGAACATGAATGAACCTTTACAACATCATACTAAGTGAAAAAAGTCAGAGAGAAAGGACCACATACTATATGATTCCATTTATATGAGCTGTCCAGAATATGCAAATCTATACAAACAGAAAGTAGACTCGTGGTGGTGACTGCACAGACCATCAACACCCTGAAAACCATCGAACTACACTTTAAAAGGGTCCATTTTATGGCATGTGAACTATTTCTCTCTTTTTTAGAAAACATAGAAATGCAATTTCAATTATTATTTTATATGGACCCTCTATAATGGTGAAATTGTTCATCTAGTAGGCAGTGGACTACATAATCCTCCTGCCCCTAAAAGCTATGTCTACATGGAACCTCAGAATGAGACCTTATTTAGAAAGAAGGCCTTCAAAAGTGTAGTTAAGTCAGGGGTCTCATGATGAAATCAGCCTGACTTAGGAGGTGGCCTGAACCTAATTTTGGATGTCTTTGTAAGTGACAAAAAGAAGAGGTGCACAGAGAAAAGGTCACATGAAGACCAAGCAGAGTTGGAATGACACAGCTATAAGCCAAGGGTTATCAGTAGCCACCGGGAGCTGGAGAGGCTGGAATGGACTCCCTCACAACCTCCAGAGGGAACTGCCCTGCCCACACCTGATTTCAGACTTCTGGCCTCCAGAATTGGGAGAGGATATTAAGCCACCCAGTTAGCAATAATTGGTCCGATTTGCTGATGTCCTGAAATGTTCCTTCATGAATAGTGAAATTAATACAGAGACAAGCTTAGACTAAGTACAAAGATAGATAAGATAGACTAAATACAAAGATGGTAGTGCATGCTTGTAATCCAAGAGACTCAGGAGGCTGAAGTAGGAGAATCGCAAGTTCAAGGCCAGCCTGGACAACTTAGCGAGACCCTGTCTCAGAATAAAATCCAAAGGGCTGGGGATGTAACCCAGTGTCCCTGGGTTCCATCCGCAGCATCCCCCCACCCACCGCCCACACAAATCCTCCATGGCTCAGGATCAGTTCATCCATCTGCAAGATGCTCACAGGCCCTCTGTGAGCAGGCTCGGCCCCCACTCAGCTTCTCCCAACACTGCCTTACTCAAAGGGATGATCAGTTTGTCAGCAACGATCAGGCCTTCGGTTCCCCTGTCTCGTTGCATCAGATAGTCATTCGTCATCCTGGATACCTACCTACTGTTCCTGGATCAGAAGCACTGCTGTGCCAGATCCCAGGACAGCACGGAGAGGGGGTCTGTCTGTGAAGTCGTGGCAAAGCCTCAGGAAGACGCAGGTGGAGATTTCATTTCCAACTAAGTTTAAGACAGACCATGCACTCCTGCTCAGCCATTTCCTGTCTACATACAGCCACCTGCTCTGGGGAAGAGGAGGATCAGATGGGTCTATGCATCTCCTCACTCTTCTGTGGAGTCCAGCATCTTACTTCATTGTCCAAGGCCTGCGTCACACCTGAGTTGTCACAGTGAAGTCCCCTTTCCTTTCTATGCCAGGCATTCTCCCACCACTGTCTCTCTCCCTGCTCTCCATTTCTTTTCCTTCCTGTCTCTTTGGCAGTGTTTAAGGGCCCTTTACTCTCTTTAATAAAGTACTTCTCCTGTAGCCCTCTGAGCAACAGTGGGGAGAGGGGTCCCCATCCTGGAGGTGAACAGCCACACATTCCACCGTCAGGAGCAACCAAACCAAGGTCCCCGCCTTGCTAACTTAGGATTCGCTTTGTGGTCTCTGGAAACAAGAAACCAACTCCTCACCACCTACCACCCCAGACTGTTCAAGCACAGAGGGTTCATAATTAACCATATTTCCTCAGGTTTAACATTTATTTTCCTTTATACATTGCTCTCTCTTTCAGGAATTCTTTTCTCCCTTCCTTCTTGCCATGGGGTCTGGGTGGAGGGAAACTCTGGTAGGTGTTCTGCCCTGAGCCACCTGCAGACTGCCTGGGACCCTGTCCTGCAAGCGCTCACTCCTAACAATCAACACCTCATCATCAGCCCTTGTGAGTTCAAGACTCCACTGTAACTACATTGGATCATAGTTTTGGAATTGCCCCAAAGCCTCAGATGGGGTCACTTTGCCCCTCACTTGAAGGGATCACCCACCTGCTCCCACAGTGAGCACACTGGCGTGCTTCTTCAGCTACTGTCCATGTCCCCAGCTCTTACAAATGGAACCCCAGGCTCCAAGCAATCGGGACACAATCCAGGCATCCTGTCTCCACACTCCTTCCAGCCAGGGTGGGAGCAGCCCAGACCAACTTCAGGGATTCTACCCCAGCCCAACTCGAACCCTCAAGGTCAATCTCAAGGTCTGAGGAGGGAGTTAAGGACACTCATCTCTGATATTCTCCACCCCTGGCATCTGTCAGATACCTTTCCCTGCTTCTCTTCCCTTGCATTCAATAGATCCCTCCCCTTCTCTGCCACTCTCCCCTTCTCTAGGGAAACTTGCCTCGACTTCATGGCTTATCCAATGGTAGAAGGGCCTGAGGAGGGGAACCCTAATGATCTAGGAGGGAAAACACAGAGGAATTGTTTCCTACACCATTGTGCCCACTGTGCATGCCCAAGGGTGGCTTAATCCCAGAGGCTTTTCCTCTACTGATCTGGTTCCAAATTCAGAAACATCCTAAAGTTAGTTTCAGGGCACTCCCCTGCTAAGAGCAGGTTCTTACTGTCCCTGGTTTTTGAGATTCATATACTTGCCAGAAACATGTGCATGTGGACATATTATGGCTACAGGCACACATGCATGACACTGGAATATTTTTATTAAATTTCTCTGGGTTTTCATTTAGTAGATGTGGGACACCTCGAATCCAGGACTGCCTCACCCATCTGCTGATACCTTCTACAATCAAACTCAGAC